>NJRP01000003.1:2284345-2345678 GCA_003063835.1 Aphaenogaster floridana
CCAATAGTTTATTGCAATATTATAATTATACCCATAATATATACCATAATATTTGAATTATTTACCTGAAAATATAAATATATATTTTTGATAATGTGATTACAGAGTTGATAAAAAGAAGCAGGAGAAGGAAGCGAAAGATGAACCGTCAAAGAAGAATGAACCACCAAAGAAGAAATTTAAACCATCGTTGGTATCTACAGGACCGAAATTGGACATGGTCAACTATAAAACCATGACTGGTAGCACACAATACAAATTTGGCGTGTTAGCAAAGATAGTAAAACACATGAAAGCAAGGCATCAGGAAGGGGATGACCATCCGTTAGCATTGGAAGAGATTTTGGACGAAACAAATCAATTAGACGTTGGATCGAAGGTGTTGATTGTTTTCTGTTATATTTCTATTTTATATTTTATATTCTATTTTCTATCGAGAGGCAACCTATTTATATCTTTTTATATACTTTTAGGTCAAACAATGGCTGCAGACTGAAGCTTTAGTACAAAATCCTAAAATTGAAGTAACTGATGGTAGATTTGTCTTTAAACCTATGTATAAAATTAAAGATAAAAAATCCTTATTGAGACTTCTAAAACAACACGACTTAAAAGGTCTTGGTGGTATATTATTGGAAGATATACAAGAAAGTCTACCACATTGTGATAAACATTTAAAGGTAAGTACAAATATGTAGAAATTTATTTCTGATTGCAATTTGAAAAATGCTAATATATTATACATTATACATTACATGTTTCAGAGTTTACAAAACGAAATATTGTATATTACACGACCGCTTGATAAGAAAAAGATTGTTTTTTATAATGATAAGACAGCTCAGTTTCCCATTGACGAAGAATTCCAAAAGTTATGGAGAGCTGTTGCAGTAGATGCTATGGATGATCAAAAAATAGATGAATATCTTGAAAAACAAGGAATTAGATCAATGCAAGATCATGGACTTAAGAAGCCAGCACCAATCAAACGAAAGAAACCTGTTAATAGAAGGAAACAATTTAAGAAACCAAGAGATAATGAACATTTGGCAGATGTTTTGGAAACATATGATGATTAAGTAAGAATTTCATGATTATTTTGCCATGCCAAGTAAACTTTTATATAAAAATTATTATACTGAATGTAAATAAAATAGGAATATATTATTGAATTTACTTTGTAAATAATTATTATTCCAAGTAAAAAGTATTATGAACGTAAATATTTTTGGACATTTTTATTTTCTTTGTCCGCGTGAATTTACTACCAAGCAACGCTACTTAAAATTCTAAATGTTTATTTGGACCAGTATATGATAATGCTAATAATTATTTAACAATTGTAGTTATAATTTATTTTAAGCATATAATAAATAAGTAAAACATTTATTGTCATATCTCACATTGTAAGTACAAAATAAATATAGAATTGTGTAAGTCGCAACACTTGTATAAACTATATAAACTATAAAAAGTATATATTGATCACACACTCGCAATCAGCCTTTCTTAGATTTAAGAGACTGCTTGTTTAATTTGGTGAAACAGTAAAAAAATTACAAAATATATTACTATTTTGTGATATAAGGATATTACAAAGCTATTAGAAACATTTCATCTTTCTATATTACACTTTTCTCTGAACTTTTCTAATGCGTTTCGAAGCTATAAGTTACGATTTAAGTAGTTTTTGTATCATGAAAATATATTATAAAAATTTGTACATATTCTATATTATTTGATATGTGAATCTTATTACATTCTATAAATTAAAAACCGATATTTTCTTTGGCATTTGTTGCTTTTCCTTTCTCTCTTTCACTCATACAATAAATGAATATATTCTTGAATTGTCCTATTTCCTTTTCTCACATTTCTCCAGACACGGTATGGATCTTTCACTCTGAGGGATTCCTTTTTTCTTATATTTGTAACATGCAAATATTTCTATTAACAATATTAATCCTTCGGTAAAGCAGAATCACTTTTCCCTCGCGAATAAGCACGTGTCGCTTTACCGCCAAGCATTCTGTCCAGCAAAGATTGTTTATTTCTTCTTCTAGCTGCGAGAACTTCTCTACATAATTCGTGGAAAGATTCCGCAACCTGAGCAACCTATGGAATATATGGAAATTGTTTGATTATTTAGAAAAGATTCGTATAAAGTGATAAGTTATTTAAAAAATTGCAATTACCTGCTCAGCTGCAGTTATTTCACTAAACCAGCATTCGAAATCCTTCGCTAATATCTCTCCCTCCTCAGCACTGACTTGTCGTAAATGGACCATATCAGCTTTATTTCCAACAAGGGCAAGAGGCATCGCAGCTTCGGGATCGGCTACTGCGAGAGCTTCTTTTGCCTTTCTGACAAAATTAAAAGAGTTTCTATCTGTTATCGAATAAACCAGCAGCAAGCCGTCCGCCCATTGTAAAGTTTCTATCGATGGCAGCTCATCCTCACTCTAAAATGTTAAAATATTATATTATGTGAGAGAACACTAAATATAACTTGTGAGATTTTGTTATATACAGAAATTACCTTCGGACATGTATCTAAAATCTCAAAAAGAATTGGTTCCCCATCGACTAGTACTTCATGTTTGTATCTGGTTTCTAGAAAATAAAATAAGATTCGCAAATATATGACTATTATTTATAGCACAAATATAAAATTTTGCATAAAAGTAAAATTACGATTCCATTACTTGCGACATTTTATAACAACGTAATTCTTTTCAAAACATTTCAAATTCTTTTTCCTTAAATTCTTTTTACGAAGTTTGATGTGTAAGTATTCATGTAGAGCCATTTTGATTAAAACAATTTTTCTTTAATTTATAATCAATATCGTTTATGTAATTGCCAATTATCAATCTATTTGAAATTCCACGCGAGTGCGACTGTTTCATTCAAACATAAAATGAAAACTAATTTAAGCGCCAAAATAAAAGCAAAAAAAGTATTATAAAATATTTTTACATTGTTTCTCACTTCTTGTTTTTTTATTAATTTATCTATCAAACAGTTGATAACATATCGTTTTCATTCTTTTGTTTATAACGTATTTTGAAAATTCTCTGAACAAGACACGAATTGTTGGTAGAGTTGTTTTATAGTTGAAACAAAAATAATAAAAAATGAATTATTTGCATTTATCACATAAATACATGATTTCTCTATATTGCATAAAAGAAGAAACATTCTTGCTCGCAGATCTAAATAAGTGAGTTAAAAGAATGCGATTATTTGTATAACTTTCCGTCACGCGAATATTTAAGACCTTTGTATATCATTAAGCAATTTCTCGGATCGGATTTACTTTGAGACGCTAACACGGCACGTGCTTTCCTCCTGTCTACGACCGCGTCTGTATTTGTGCAAAACGAAAAGTTTTCTTCGAGTATCAACCTCGCATTAGTACCCGTCCTGTCTAGTGTCAAATTCGTCTTCGATAAATTTAGAACGGACGCGGACTGAGGTATGCAGAGGGAGAATATACGCAGCCTTAGAAGCGGATTACAGTTGCTGGCAATTTTTCAAACTGACGCATTATTCTATTATACATATACTTTGCCCATACATACACCAGTTTTGTAAGGCATGCGAATTAACAAAAAAAAATCAACGACAAATATCAACGTCACATTAGAATCTACGTTTTTAATCGCTTTTCTAAGAAACTCAGCTAAAATTATTCTTAAGGTGCGATACGATTTAACAAACAAATTTCGAAAATTAATTTGACATTAACATCATAATATCTTTGCGATGCTAACAAATCCATAGAACGAAGCGCAAAACGAAGCGCGATAATAGCCTAATTCATTAAATCGATTTGTAATATAAGGAACAGCGCATTCGGCGTATATTTATTTTATAATACTGTAAATATTTCGTAACAACGACGAACTAACTAATCGGGTTTGCTTTTCAGCGCTTTTCATGTTTTGCGGCGTAGGTCCAACGTGCTGTGAACATAGACAAGAAGTTTGTTCTCTAAAAGAAAGTTTTAGTGCAATCCACCAATAAAAAACAGGCCTACCTTAGTGAAAATTTTTCTTAGAATTCTTCATATAATTTTTCAGAAATTTTATATAAATTTCAGAATTTTTCAGAATTTCTGTATAATTTTATAACTTTATAGAAACTCAGATCTTTTTATACGAATTGGAACACTTTTCAGAAATGCTGAGAAAGTCTATATCTTCTCTAGAATTCTTCACGTATGTGAATTCTGAAATATTTTATAAGATTTCTAAGATTTTTCTTATTCTATAATTTCTGAAGAAAACTTATAAAATCTAAAAAAGTTCAAGATATTTTTTCTGAAATCTTCATAAATTTAAAATATGACAAATTCTTAAAAATATTATGAGAAAACTTTTTTCATCAGAGTAAGGTTGCGATGCCGAATCGTTGTGTTATCATTTGCACGTAGCGCATATAAACGAACAGGTGCAGTGCCGCGAGCCGCTTCGTATGTCATCTCATTATTCCTTTCCGAAACGCGACCGCGATAAGCACTAACAATAAAAACAAACATAATCATTTACGATTAAAGATCGGATGTATTATAGGCTTGTCTTATATTTCATCAAACTGGAGAACCTCCTTTAAAAATAGCATAGCGCACGTAATATACGATTTGCTGTATATGCAATTATATAATCAAATGATTATTAAATTACATGTATTTTGCATTTATTTTGGAATGTATCGCACGTGCAATATTGAATTCTGATTGTATATATATTTATAGACTATTCGATGAGTCTTAATTAGCCATTAAATTGACTCGCGTCACATTTCGCGGTATCAGAATGAAGTTGTCGACGCAATCATCAGGTTTTCGGTCATTAACAAAACACTGTGACCCTGGAACGGATTGCCTTCAAATCGAGCAGCGTTACAATGCGTTTAATCAGTAAATACAAACATAGTTAATGTCGTATTTCAATATTTATCAATCGCTTAATAGAAATTCGATATTTGTATGTCAGCTTTACTAAATTGCATATTTCAAGACATATATTCGATTGAAATCTACGACAATCTACGAATATCAGTCGATAAAGTAATCATTTTTTCGAATATTGCATTCCATAGACTTCTATTTTTATATGTATCGTGTGAGTGTCACGAAGAAACAACCGAGGGTATGAGAGAAGGAACAGGCCTGGGAGGCCACGATTTGTCCACGTTTGTCCACCCAAAATTTTTGTTTGCCCATATCGTTCAAAAAAAAGTTATGACCAAATTAAAAAATTGGGAAAAATTTGACCAGCACCCTCATGAACATTTTTCATTAATTTCTAAGCGTGATACGATTGTCTACGATTTGTCCACGTTTGTCCACCCAAAATTTTCGTTTGCCCATTGTTAAAAAAAAAGTTTTGACCAAATTAAAAGAGAAAGTGCCAAGAAATAGTGACAGTTGACGTAGTTCTACGTTGTTCGTTGCGGCTCACAATCAGTTGCTACTGACCCTTTGATTTTTTTTGATAATGCAGAATGTCGACAATTGGTTAATAAATTTGGCATACATCTGCGCGTATATTCACATATATTCTCGTGTGAGTCGCGAGTTTTTGTTTAAAAAATTAGAGTAACAGTAAAAGACAGTACAGAAAAGAATTCATTGTTACTATACTATAGTGAGCTTTCTATATATTATAGGTTTCGCGGTTCTAATTGTGTAGAAAACGATACGTATATATAATCTCGTGGAAGATTATAAAAGGAAGAAACATTAAAAAAAGGCTTATAGTAAAATAAATTTATTTCAAAATTGCATTAAAAAGTTTTCTAATCTTACCTGGAATATTTAATAAAAATACCTGGAAAATCCGGAAATTCTCAGGGAATTTTTTTTATGATTTGAGTAAACACCCTGTATTTATTACTTAGTAATTAACCATTTATTCT
The DNA here is from genome assembly GCA_003063835.1 of Aphaenogaster floridana. Classification (NCBI taxonomy): domain Eukaryota; kingdom Metazoa; phylum Arthropoda; class Insecta; order Hymenoptera; family Formicidae; genus Aphaenogaster; species Aphaenogaster floridana. The sequence goes on from NJRP01000003.1 coordinate 2,290,271, forward strand.
CGCGATAGTCACATGCTATACTCAGAGCGCCAATATATGTATAATACGCGTATAATATTATTCATTGTGTTATATAAATGTGTATGTATATCTTAAACCCGATCTTGACTAAGCGAACGAGCCCAAACAAACACGAATGAACAACTATTTACAATGAATTCGAATGGCACTTCCAGAACAGTGGCACTGTTTGCACTCATTAAAGGAAGTTGTTCATTCATGTTTGTTCGCGCTCGCTTGCTTGGCTGAATCTGGCTTTAAATATGTATATCTATATTTAACATGTTTAAGATTTATGATTTTGCATTATTGGTATGAAAATAAAACTATTGTTTTTTAAATTTTATAAAACATTCTTACACGGAAACAGTTCTTTTTAGAAATTATAATTATTTTGTTAAATATTTCTATTTGAAAAAAAACGAATAAAATATCCAACGTGTACATATATATATATATATATATATATATATATATAGTAATTATTTTTAAAATATTAATTATTTAGGCGCGCTGTTATAATTTGAACATAATATGTGTATTTTTCAGATCAGCGTTCGTGTTACAACTCCGCTGCTGTGCATCGTACCTGTGAGTTAACTTATTTTTCATTTTAATTTGAGATAATAGATCTGTGAAAGTTATAGGTAATATATTTACGTATACGTATAAATATATAAAAAATGTCAGTAAGAAAGTGGTAAATTAAAAAACTTTTTTGATCTCTTTTATTTCATGGATCTAATATTTTAAAATAAATGGACTAGAATCTCTCTCTCTCTCAGAAAAAAGGACAAAGACGGTAGAAAATATTTTGCAAATACATCTCGATAAAAAGTGATAAATAATGGAGTATATAATAATAAATAATGAATAATGGTTTTATAAAAAAGTGTTTACTCGATTTTTGATGAAGTTTGTACTACTTTATATATTTTTTTTACCAAGTACAGTACGCGTAAGTTAGATGTTCAATAAACGCATTGCATTTTTAGAGACTCACAATCAGTTTGAAAGATTCAATAATTTAGCTCAACGTCTTTTCTACCGTGATTTTTTCACTATATCATAGTAGATTCATTTTGTTTACGCCAGTATCTACTTAATGATACGATAATTTGATACGCACATAGAACATCACGATGCGAAGCAACCAAGTCGAGTCATGTTAAGAGGGAAGCCTCATGTAACGGGTCGAAAAAATCAATTTTGTGCAGAAATCAATACTAATACATCTGAAAAATATATTCCCACAGTTTAGGATCAAAATCCTAAGTATTAAATGTACTACAGACAATCTTATACCTGCGCGCCACTCAGGTATAAGAGAGCGCGCGGTGCGTCACTCCACTCAGTTCCTTGCACACAATGACAGTGTTTGATGTTTTGTGCAAAAAGCAGTCAAAGAAGAAAAAAAAGAAAGTATAAGAAGAAGAGGGTCTACTGTATGGGTCTGGAATAGCAGATTAGCGTAAGTTTCCAAAAATTGTTATTTTTTGGTAGGCAAAACTTTAAACGAATTTTTCTCAAAACCACTTTTTAAACTTGCGTGCAGCATAACTCAAACAATATTCAACCTATTGATTTAGTCCAGCTTGTACGTGTAGATTAATATATTCCTCTCTAGATAAACCTATTTTTGATGATATTATTAATTTAAATAATTATTATTGCATAATAAAAAAAATTTTTTTTCGTAAAAATCGCAATTTTATTTTCAAAGTCTCATATTTTTCTCAATTTTGTATTTATTTAAATAAAATTAGGTTTTTCCATAGCGTAATTTTATAACAAAATGAAATTCTTTGGATTTTTTGTTGCAGGACGAATACAGAAGGCGTTATCCTGTACGCAGATAGACAACTGCAAAGCCAAGGCCGTGGAGAATCGAATTTTATAACCCGCGATTAAAATGTTATTTTGCAACAAAAAATATTTTTTTACTTTTTAAAATGTATATTAAAATATACTAAAAGTTTCAAGACGATCTATTGAGCCGTTTCTTAAAAAAAATTCCCGAAATTCACCTTCTTTCTTGCGATTTACTTAGGGCTCCCCCCTTAAGTCGCTACTCAGATAACATGCATGTCTAAAAGACATCAAAAAGATGTCTTAGGGCCAATTTCACTATCTACGGTTAACTTAACCGGCCGGTTATTCTATTGGAATTGACCAATCGCATTTGTTAATTTTACTTAACGACAAATGCGATTGGTCAATTCCAATGAAATAACCGGTCGGTTAAGTTAACCGTGGTTGGTGAAATTGGCCCTTAAAGGCATCTTTTAGGTATACGTGTTGTTTAGGTAACGAAACCGCGAACAGAAATATTTGTATATCAGTTTAAGTTCAATAAATCGACTTGGATTATACTGACGTGATACGATACGCATCGGAACGGTATCGGTGGCGGTAGCTGCGTATTGGCAATCATTAGATGCGAGTTAAATGTACATTTCTACCTCAATTATCGTGATGAAGCATGAGGCCGCATGGGAGAGAAAATAGAAGACAGATAGGATGGTGGGAGACACCAGAGAGAGAAAATGTGTCGCAACATATCGTACAATATTTGAATGGTGTCAGGTTTCACACGAATAATCGTTTCGCTTCTCAACTGAGTACGGTCTTAATTAATCTTTAATTTAAATGTGACTTTCGAATCGTTTGCGTGTCAAGATACGGGATACTTCAAGTATCTCACCCGATATATTTTTGAGACAAGTTTCAAGTAACTATAAATACGGGCCCAAGACCTTTCTCACCTGATTGATGATCGTATTCCCCGATGTATCTTCTCGTCAGAAATCTCACTGTCAATGCTGAAACATAATGGAAATATATACGGCGCGCGTATATAGTTCAAGCGTGACATAATTATGTTGTACGTGGTATAATTGAGTTGGCAAACTATAATGACAGGCTACTCGCGCAACGTCGCGTCTCAGATTCGTGGTGCATCGCGGTGATCTACATTTCGTCCGTTTGTTACAGTCGCATCTATTTATGCAAGAGAAAATCAACACGCAAATACTGTCTCTCCGTCATAATTATTGCGCTACAAACCGTACCTAATATTTAATCACACTTTTACAAAAGAAATTCAAGGAACTAAAAATTGATAATTCAGTCTATAATAATTAACTCCTATGTAATTACTTCCATCTGCGCAGCGAAAGTTCATAAATGTATTATATGAAATTGTATATATTATATACATCTGTATAATCTATTTTTTTGTTTAATATTACATGCTACTTCAAATTGACTGATATAAGCCTTTTTACGTAAGAATTTAATCGAAAAGAGATTAATATCTTATCGTTATATGAAATATTTTCTCGTTACTTCAACACTAAACATAACGATTTTCAATTGTAAGAAAACTTGTGCTAGATCTGACAAATAGAAATACATCTAGACAAAACGTTCGCTGTTTCTACGGCACTTAATCTTCGGCGCGCTATTGAAGCGATGTCTGTTCCATTAGTCTCAATGTTTTGCGTGAAAGTGATGAAAAGAGGTTGATCTTGCGCTGACACATGATCTTTTCGATATGATACTGCAACTAAACATATTGCGATTCAATCGGGTGAAACGAGAGCTACCAACCTAGTGACACGCTTCGAGGTATACCACACTATTTTTACCACGAACTCGAATCTACCACGGCGCCACAAAACCTTGTGCGATGCATTAACGCCACTGTATTTCATTTTTAAACGTGTGCGGCAGATACACTTTCTTTCGAATGAGAATCGCCAGTTTACATCGATTCGAGTAACGTCTGCAATCAATCCGAATCTAACTTTTGACCGTAAAGTGAACGTCTCGCAAAATTAATAAATCAATATGAATCGAACAATTTATCGAAAAAAAAAAGATAAAAAGAAATGGAACAAAGACAATTTTCAAACCAAATTAATTTAGTACAATAAATTTAATTGTTTATAAACGGATTTGTGCAAATTTTTATAAACTAAACGAATATAAAAAATTACATAAATGCAAACAATGTAATTGAAATTTGTGTGGGGTGTATGTATCTCTATACCTGAAATATACATATATTGTTTAGAATATAGGTCAGCTTTTTGATCGACAGGAACGCGTGAATGTTTCAAAGGCCAGCAAATTTATTAGCAATCGGTTTATTTGCGTTGGAAATTTGTGGAAAATCATTTGGATGCCGCTTCGTTTCTCTTCGATTTAATTCCAATGTCAGTAAAAAAGAGAGTTTAGAATTTAACTTAAAATTCTCAGACACGGCAAATTTTCGTGAAAAATCTGACTGAATTGTCCGATAAATAGAAGTTCAAAACAGTAATTTTTAATTAAAAGTAAATAAAGTATAATTTATTTAATTAAAAATAAATAAAGTAAAATTTATTTAATTAAAATTAAATAAAGTTAATTAAATAATTAAACAACGTAACGAGAGAGAGAGAGAGAGAGAGAGAGAGAGAGAGATGTGAAAGATTTCCGAAAAAAATTTAAAATATATCTATAACCTTAGAACATCGTTTGATGCTCAATTTTGCAATTGGACAATATCTATTTTACATAAAATATACAATTAGTATTTTTTTATCTACAGCGTGCAAAAACGTCATAAATCAGAAAAAATATCTTTTTCGTGCTATTACGATATCTTTTAGATGTTTGCTTGAAATGTAGAAAAAATAATATTTTCCTGATATGAAGTTTCGATTGTAGAGAAATGTTATGAAAAGTATGACGAATTGAAACTCGATGATGATCCAATGCGAATTTTGAAGTAAAATTTTATAAATAGCAACCACGTATTTTGCGGCCAACAGAAAAGACGCACAGTTCTGGCGAGGACGGACCAATTATTTATTCACCTATGCTTTTACACTTGCCATTACCAAAAATACACGCGGTTAGCTACTCTCAGGGTCCTCAATGCATATCTTATATACACATTTTCATCATGCGGAACATGATTCGCTATTTGCACGCGTACTTGCACTTGAATTTAGAACGTCGACGTTTACCACGAGATTATTCCTTTCTCAAATGACTTTTCTTGTTGCAATCGTTTGTTCACAGAAACGTGAATACGAATAACGTGTGAAATAGATTTTGTTAACATTCTTAATTGCATGCCAAGGTCTTTCGATTTATATAGATTCGTAATCACTTCAGTATTCGCGACCGCTGAGTATTTCCCATTTTTCGCTATTATGTTTGCTTTAATGAGAATTAGAACAGAGCGTAGGTGCGCGAAAATATTTTTAAAACTTGTTATTAAAATATTTTTTGATTGACGTAATCACTTTTTTATGTTCTATTAATGAGCAAAAAATATTTCAAAATTTTATTATAGTTAAATTATAAAGTAGAAAATCATAAAAAAATTATAAGCATAATTTTTTATGTAAAAATTCAATGTTCATTTGGGAAATTTGTTATCCTTATTATTAATTTCACTGTTTTACAAGAAACAGCAATCTACTTCTCGTTGTATTTTTATTTCTTAATGTAACATAAGATGTATCGAAATGGATATCTTTTTCATAACTTTAATTTTAATTCATAGCATTTTTCTTCATAATTTTATTATATTAATATGGATATTTGCATTAATATTGAAAGCTCATTTATATTTTATTATGGAAGTTTTTATTAGAAGTTTTATTTATTTATTTTATCAAAATACATTCACTTACCGCTTTTGCCGACTCCTGGAGCTCCTATCACAGCCACCTTAACTTCGCACAGCGAACTCTTCTTTCTTCTGATGCCTCTAATCGCATTTGACGTCATACTATCAGCATTTGTCACTGCAAAAAAGTATTAGAACGGTATTAAAATTTATACAAAAACATTTAACAAATATCTAAGAGAGTTTTCAAACGCATATTAAATTATTCTCTGCCGAGTAAAATATTCTCAAAATATGAAAATAATTTTTAATTTTACACTACGCATTTTATAAAATGAAAAATTACGTTTCTATAAAAAAATAGCAATGTATATAAATTACAATCATTACTGTTATTTTTATGATTAACGGTACTTATCATTAATAAGTTAATTATTTCTAATTATATAAATATTTATTATTTTCTCTCTTTTTCTTGATATTATTATAAATACATTTAAAAATTATGTGTTTGCATTAAAAAGATAATTACATTTGAAAGGAAGGATTATCCGCGTGTTTTGCATTTATTAAGCTTCGTCGTGAAATTAGTACTCCGTTGTTTTTTGGATTATCAACTACAATCCATTTACCGGGTGTTCCATTTCCTCTAGAGCGCAATAAAAAAAGCGAAAATTTTTACGGCACTTCGTGGCATCCGCCGCTTGTTTCTCTTTGGGCGCGTGTTTGAATAAGTCGCGCTACACTTCGGAAGAGGAAGGGAACGACAAGAGCGCCTGTCTAGAAACAGGAGAAAGAGGGACAGAGCGAGGAGCGGAGAAGAAGAGAAGGCAAGATGTGACGGGTACATTAATAGAACGGTTTGCACACACATGTTCCGTGGAATCTCGGGAATTTCTTCCACTGTCTAACAATGTACCGGGGTTACGAATACCGGGCGCGATGGGGACGATAATGCGGTTTGTTACGAAATTTCCGTGTAATATTGCGCTTGATGGCGTAAATTCGATATCGCTTCTAATCGAACTTATTAAAGTCCGCAGTGACTATTTATGTGATTATTTATATGACTATTTATCTTTAATTTACGGTCGATAAACAATATTAGTAAATCTCCGAATGACTGCGTGTGGATGAAACTGGTGCAAATGCTCTTCTCTTAATCTCTAAAGCGTTAAAGTATGCACCGATATACTTAACGACACACTTTCCTAAATGAATGCACGTTAATGGGTCTTGGAACATTTCATCGCATAACAAAGTAGCCGCGATCGTGTAGCTTGTTAGATATAAATAGGTACCGCTATAATGACGTAAAAATATGCAAATGAATACACCTAATGTAAGTGGACAATATTTAACACAAGTAAATATACCTTTTTGCTTAGAGATACTTTCTCCCTTTCGTTGCATAAGTATGGAACATTTTTTTACCTCTTTTTCCATCTATTAATATTTTATAATTTTATAGCATTACCTAATAGCGTGAACTAAGCTACGCATTTAACTATAAAATTACAAAATATATAAAATGCAATTATTATTTTTTGGAAAAACTCTATACTCTTAATGAACTTGGCATGTAAAGATATACATGATTACATGTGATGATCTCAATTGATAATCTTTTTCATCGATGAAAGATAGAAATACAATATCGATCATTTTATGTCAACAGCCTACATGTGATTATACACTGTCTACAACAATATATAGGTACTTTAAAGTACTTCCACTTACCGGGTCAGCTAAAATACACTCCGCACTGCTATTTTTTTTTAACGTTCCTCTTTACACGCCCTATCACGATCAAACTATTCGTCGAATAATAATGGGAATGTACAACTCTAACTTGAGTATGAAATACAGAACGTCTCGTGTGGAATTACCTATTGACAATTAATTTTACGGTCTCAAATGAAAAGATTGAACGCACGCGATGCAGACTTGCCACTGGCGATCGGGCACACCTGTTTGCCGGATCGAGCGATCGAATTATAAAGAGACGAAAGAAGGTAGATCGACTGATGATCGCACGTCTGTCACGTGAACGGCAATAGTTGCGTTCGAATTCGCGGCTTCGTGAACCGCCGCGGCTGTTGGTCTCAGCGCGACTGTCTCGCCCCATTCTCTTCTGGCGGCTCGCGAGGCCTGTCGGTTCCCTTATTGCTCTTAAGCATGTACATGCGGTACCCGCTTCCGGTACAGATGTGTGCGCAGACGAAGGTCGAGATTCGAAACGGCCGATGTCCCTCTGAGTTTCACAAACGTACCGTCTTCGCGTCAGGATAAAATTGGAGCAGACGTACGTGCCGCGATGCGATGGGAGATCGGGATGTAACCAATGTTTCCTAGAAACGCGGAAACTTCGCCAAATGCTGGTTGAATCGCGATTAGTGATGATTGTAAAGGCATTATGAAGTCACACTTAATAAACGTCATATAACTGCTGAATTAGCTATTTCAGCTATTATACAGTGTTTCTTAAGAATATATTAGTTATCTTTTCGCAAGAATTCGTGGCGAATGAAAATCTAGTACTAGATAGAGACAAAGATTTTTCAAGCTTATTAGGCTGCTAAAAATGGTACTTCTTGAACGCAAGATTTTTTATTCAATAATGAAATTGTTAGATATATGTAACGCATGCATGGAATAAATATCATAATATTAACTTTATTAGTAATATTTTATTGTATTATTAAAAGAATAGAAATAAAGAAATGAAAGAACACATAAATTTACTCTGAGCCTTTGCAAATAACATAAAAAGATGTGCCGGTATAAATAATTGTTGCTACGCAAAAATCGATAATAAAATACTCTCATTGATTGACAATTTATTATGACTGAAATTAAATGCTATACTGTGAGGTAAAGACATAGATCTCTGTGTTTATCGACAGCCTTGCACTTTACTGCTGCGGATACAATTCGCTCGTTTAGAGGAGCCACGTGTTAGTGAACTCGAAAATTTCTTCCTTTCCGACCTCATCGATCTGTTCTCGATGTCGTCTCGATGCCTCTGGGCAACCACCAAAAAACCAGTTTACAACTCGCAACAAGACTGGTTTGACCCGATCTGAATAACGATTCAATTAATTTTAGAGTTTTCCCAACATTAAATTGTATTTACTTGCTATAATAATAATTATAATTGATCATATTTTTTAAATAAATATTTCCAATAAGTCCTTGCATTTTAACGTAATAATTAAATGTATTAGTTATATGAAAGTTATCGCAAAAAATTACATCTTAATATAAGAACAAATTAAAAATATATACAATCTTTATAGTTAAAAAAGTATATATTACGATTTTTATATTTATATGTTTAAAAAATTAAAATATAACGATTTTCTGTCAGTATTGATATATGTAGCTTACGTTCTCTTATAATAATTATTTTTTTAGAAATGAGAAAGAGGAACAAGAGATTTAAATTTGTTTCAAAGTATTGCATATTTTAAATATTTCCACGCGACAATCTGGGAATAGATTATATTATTTTTTATTAGATTCTATTATATATATATATATATATATATATATATATATATATATATATATATATATATATACGTACTTTTTGTAACCGGTGAATTTTCATAACAATCTTGAGTAAAACTCTTCACATCATGAAGAAATCGACAGTTTTCTTTTTGTTCATCATGTAGCTCTCGTTTTGTGAATAGTTTTTCTATATATAGTAAATTGTTAATTTTTTTTATTAACCATACGCGCGAAATAGGATAAATTACCATAACGTGGATCCATTTGCTTGTTTATCCTTGTCGCGCAATCTTTACCTGATTGAGAAGCAACTGCAACTTTCTCATGCTTCCAAAAAAAACAATAGTCTTTTAGCATATTAGATTATAAAGTATATAATATGTTATTTTAATTTGAAAATATTAACATATAGCAATTAATTCGGAAATAGTACTTGTGTTTCATAACTTCTATATGTAGGTAAACTCTATTACATAAAATAAAAGTTTCCAATTTCAATCGCTGTGTAATAACGTAAAATTTATGTGACAGGTATTTATGCAATATAATATTATATTAGCATTAATATGATTGCATGTATATACATACCACACAATCAAAATTTTGTTTATCCTGAAATTTGTTATCAGTATCGATGTTGCTTACATTGTCTTTCTTTTGGAACGTAATTGTCTTGAATTTCCTAAAACATTATAATAGCATTTCGAAAAGTGCCTTTTATAAATTTTTTCTATAAATTCTTGTTTGCTTCCCTGCAGTTACTGGTATTTGTTATAATTTACTTGTTTGAAGACTGCACATCATTAATTTTTCTCAAATTATCTGTCATCGGTAGATTATTACTAATGTAACTGTATTCTTGATAATCATTGTTTTCGCACATCAGTTTAGACTTGGTGTCATTTTTATCAATAATTTTTGAAATCATGCTGGAATCTATCTTCTTGTTCAAAGAATTTTCTTGCCGCAAATCAGTATTATTTTTCAATTTATCCGTTGATATCGTGCACAATGTGATTTTCGTTTTCGGAGAAGTATCTTGTAAGACTGTCACATTGTTTTTTTCACATTTCTCATCTATTATATGTTGTGGGCTGTTGCTACAAGTATTAATATATTTTTATTCTTATCGCGTATACATTCCGTAATAACGCTTATATTGCATAATATTGCATGAATTCTTGTATTTACAATAAAGTAGATACGTGCTATCAAATGTAAGCTTGATCGTTTGCACTCTTCATGCATAAATTAAGTGGCATTTTATTGATAAAGTATGGACGCAAAAGGTTAAATGAGTGATTTGGCGGTACGTATCTCCCTTATCGAAAATGTATAATTTCCGATGCGTTGGGTTATTTAATTTTATCGAAAATCTGACTATGATATAATTACATAAGTCGATGTGACAATCGTATTCGATATGATATACATACATCATCACTGCATCGGATTCTGGCATTATATCGTTGATTGCATTTCGATGATGACGATTGTGTCGATGACGTTCATGTTTTCCGTCGACGTTGTGCTTTGTACGAGATTTCTTCCTTTTGTACTTTCTACAAGATTCTTATGTATTATTTATTACAACATTAATCTTTGTGGGTCGTTAATATTTGCATAATAAAGCATAAATGAAGCCGCATTTTTTATGTAGATCATGCTTTCATAAGTTACCAGCTGATTTAATCCATAAATAGAAGGGATAAAATATCTATGCAAAAATATAACTGACCTTATCGATTTATGGTTATCGTTGTCAAAGTCCGTTTTGTTAATGTATTTTTGTTCATAATTCTTTGCATCTTCTTTGTATACTTTTCGATATAGTTCTTGTATTCTTAGCTCTTTATTTTCATTATTTTTGTCTCCTATTTTTATTTTTTCGTGCTCAATTTCGTTCGTATTTAAAGCAAACTTCAATCCGTTTGCAACAATATCCATCAAGATGCAACATGCTCTTCGAGCATCTAAAAAGACATATATAATATAATATAATTTATTTACAAATAAATGAAAAGAAAGGGCTAATGAGAGTTCGGCGCGGAAATTTGTGCGCAAATTAATAAGTATTTAAACAATATAGTGTATAGTGAATAAACACACTATATTGTTTAAATACTTATTAATTTGCGCACAAATTTTCGCGCCGAACTCTCATTAGCCTTTTCTTTTCATTTATTTGTACATTTTCGAGAGTCTAATCTTATTGTTATAATTTATTTATATGTTATAAAAATTTAAATCTCGTAGCAACATGAATTCAGGGCAATTTACTTTATTCTGTATAGCGTAATGAATAAGGAAAACTTAAGAGAAGTAATTCTGAAAGTCCTAAAAAACTTTTGTCTTTCTTTCCGGCTCATATCGATATAACATATATCGAAATGCTTGAGGTGGATATTATTAAAAATATAAACATTACTTATCTATAATATTTTGACGATAAATCGCAGGAATTTATGGTTAGAAAATGTTCTCGTAATGCGATATTACATAAAAATCTTAATTATGATCAAAAGTCTATAAAAATTATAAGCAATGATCAAAGTTCTCTCTCTCACTCTCTCATTCTCTCTCTTTCTCTCCTTTCACTTGACATTTTTTCCTTTTCCTACTTACATGAACGTGACTTGGGCACGTAATACAAAACGACGCCACACAACATTAACGCAATTAACGAGAGTCGCTTCAGGTAGATGATCCACTCAAGCACACAGAATTTCTCGTCGAAATAACCTGATGAGTAAAGAAGGAAGTCATTTGGACGATGAGAGAGGACATCACTTTCTCTTACCATATCCATTCCGCGATTTGGCGTACACGCACTGCGTAGCAAACGCGACAGTGAGAACTATAGATTTCACGGTAGACATTAGATGCATTTGTTTAAGTATTATTTTTTATTATTATGTTTCAACCATTAATCAAAGTGTTCCGGAAAAAGGGAGAAGGAAGAAAGAACTTGAGTGACACACGCGTTCTGAAGCGATGTTCGTAACAACGTAAGAGGCAATTTCACTTCGTTTCAAGCATTTCCAGTTATGTCCAGCTTACGCCTTAATTCTGCTTGATGATCGTAACGGCTAATATGGCGATAAGGCAATTACGCCAATAGTTATATCACGCATTTATATGGGATTTTCACTTCGTAATTATACAGACGTGTCGCGTAAAAAATATGATAACACGTGTAAGATTCATATCTTAGTTTTTTATTATGCTCTGAGTACTTTACAATATAATACAAAGGAAACATATCGTGTGTATTGACCGTCTTTACTACAATCTAACAAGGGTGGGTTACACGCACGTACACGTACGAGAAAAATATTTCATACGAATCGGTGCGATAGGGATAGCATAGCGTGCGCAAGCGGGGACTCGCACTACTCGCTAAATAGTATCTCTCTAAAGCAACGTTGCTTCGTGACTTCCGGAACTATTCGGGGACTATAGTCACCAAAGAGTTCGATCGGACAAGAAGCGATACAGCGCCTAGATGCTGACTATCTAAGTAAGAACACAACTTAAAGATATTCTTTACGAAATACTGTTTAATTCGATGCAGGTAAACTCTAAATTAAGTGCGACAAGCCGATAAGAACATTCGCTAAACGCTCACTTCTTATCGGCTAGCCCGGAAGAACTGCCCAACGACCCCATACAGCCGCCGTGTGACAATTAATTCACGAAAGAAGAGAATACTGTACACTCACATTTGAACAACAAATTCTATCGCGATGAGGAATCAATCTCGCGAGTTTCTACAATTTCTACGAGGCTACGATAACTCTTAGCGGCAACCATCTTGCGTTATAACTTTTGCTAAATGTAGACTGCACTATGAAATATCGGGGCAGATGCCAGTGTTTGCTGGATTAAGTAAATTCATGCATAATATCATAATGTACTAACATAATAATACAATATTACATAATAGAATAGAACGAAATAATAATAATTAATAATAATATAATAGTAATGTAAGAATCTCTTACGCGTGTACGCGCAGCTATTGGTAAAAAAAAGATAATGCTATTCTCTTTATTCAGAGATAGCCTTGTGATATGTATTTCGGCTCATTTAACGCCTCGTAAAAATATTCGAGGGCATGGAATTGGCCTGTCACGAATTACTTAATCCACAACATGATTCATTATTCAATTAAGTTGTATGATTAATCTTGACGAAACGTAATACAATAGATACACAATGGACTGACATTCGTGTGCACCAAAGATTCACTCTTTAATCGGCGCGCGTACACGCGCACAACAACGAAAATGAAAGACTTTATACACGAAATGAGGGACGAATTATGCGATAAAAATGACGATGAAATGATATGCTCCACCGAACCTGGAAGCTGAAGTCTTGATGCAATTAAAAATGTTTTTCTTATTTAAAACAAATAAATCTTTCGTAATGGTCTTATAACTTCCTTAAAATTACTGGCTCGAACTAACACGCTTTCGAAATATCATTAAAAGACTCATTAAGCTCTGTTACAATTACTAGGAAGAATGTTTTTTAATAATATGATTATCATTAGCTGTTGTTTGATAGATTGTCGAAAATTATTGTCACCAAAGAGTTCAAGGATTATTTAATTGGCTAAGTGCACGATCGATTTTGAGGTTCGATGGTTCGCAAAAGGAATAACCGAATTGGTAAACAAAGACGCGGAAGTTCTCATTCTTACGCGAAGTGTTTCGCTTTCATTTTGTTGACGGCATTCGTAAGGTGAGTCATCTCGGTATTGAGTTGAGAAATCAGACCCTCCAGTCTATCAACACTGTCGAGGACTTCAACGCGTTGCGTATGCGGATTGAACCTGACCTCGAATGGTCGGCTCATAGTGGCCACCTGCAAGAGAAACCAAGGTTCGTGACTAAGCTCATCTACCAAAGTAAGAAATAACAGCGGAAGTGAGATAGGTTACTATTCTTTGTTTGCACATACAATAAATAAAGATTAAAAATATTGAAGTGATCAAGAACATAAAAAGAGAATTGTTCTACTTCGATTCCATTATTTTTGATCATAGTTTATCAATAAGTGCATGTAGTGAAAATCGAAAGCCTTGATAAATTTTAGAAAAGAAATCGAAATCCATTTCACAAATTAATATTGGATCAAACATCCATTCGAACGTGATGGAAATAATTAGTGTTTTTGTACTTACCCAACGACGGAATTTCTCCTTGGCATCCTCGAAACTCTCGGCCACGAAATATATCGGCTGGTATTCTTGATCTTGATATTTCTGGAGAGCGGTAGTTGACGGATCGAAAGCTCGATGCTCGCACTTGTCGCTCAATGCGTGCAAGAGTTCGCCGTAGGCTGACAGCAAGCCAGCACCGTAAGCTTTGACTTCAGGACCTTCCTTACAAAGACCGAATTCAACCGTGAACCAATAGATAGTTGATAGCTTTTCGATTTCTTCATCCGAGGCGCCCAGAGAGGCCAATCCGATTTCTTGTGAAAATTGAGCGAAACTGGGATCGGCCAAAAGCGGCATATGGCCCAAGAGTTCATGGATGCAGTCTCTGCAAATAGAACAAAATAAATTTTAAAAATAATGCCATGTGCTCATCTTAAAATCCATCTTTAAATTTATTCGTTCTATTTATTTCATTTATCATTTATTTAACTCTAAATGTGAAGATTCTTAATCAAATCGTTGCAATATTTAAATACTTAATTTTACATCAGTACGATTTTAACCGCTTTAAATAAATTGAACATGCTAAAATTAATTAAGATACGTCATCAGATAAATGGCGCGAATTAAATTGAAACTCAAGAAGCCATTCCATTCTTACACTCTGCAGGGCTATCTGCAATTCTTAGAAATCGTACTGTGACGTGGATCGCTACGCAGAGAAACGAGTTCGTAACTGTGGAACTGAGTTATCAACGCCATCGTGTCGTTAAAAGCCAATTAGAGTTCCATTACGAGCTTAGAGAGGCGCGGTAATTCTATTATCATCGTTCTCTGTGTACTACCGGGTGCAGGCTCCCGTCATAACGCAATATCGATTGCCTTGCAGTTTGACACGAAGGGGCAGCTGTGACGCGGTGCCAGAGCGACCTTTACAATGCCCGATTTTTATGTAAAGATGCGTTGCAGCTTTGTGCCTTCAATACGATATTTTATCGAGTCTCATATGTCCTAATATGTCATGTACAACATGTTCTTTTTATCTGTATATTTTACAGTTGCACCGAATCATAAAACTTTCTGAACAGGATGATTTGCAAACAGCATGTAATATATTTGAATTTAATCTTCATCCATCCTTTAGAATAATCCCTGGATAACGTTAGAGAATCTTTGAAAGAAAATTTCTGATAACTTTTAATCTCGATAAATTCGAAGGAATTAACTAACGAAAGTAAAAAAGATAAAAATTAGAAGCACTTACGGTTCGGGAGTGTGATATGGGCTGTTGATGTGGCGGACATATTGGGTGCTCTGGAATATTCTGAAAGCAAGGCTGGATAAGAAGTCTCGCGCCGTTAAGAGACCGGCGGCCGGTCGAAGAGTGAATCCTGTGCTCTTTTTCAAAAAGTCGCTGACTTCCTGCAACTGCGGTATACGGTGGGATTCGAAGATCCTCTCCTCTTGCAATTTCTTGAAGACCCTCTGGTATTCCATGCACGCGTGTTTCGGTACCAGGTCCAGCACAGTGTTAAAAACGCGTGACCAAGTTTCGTTCTCCGTTTCAGTGTAAGGAATGCAGGGTATCGGGTCGCCGTACTTGTAGGCGAAAGCGATTTCGGCAATGACCTTGCGACGAGCGCGGTATTCCTTGTCGGCGAAGCCCGGGTGATTCATATCGAGATCCGGCTCGTACTTGGTCATCAGGTGGTTGCAATTGTCGAGGTCGGAGGCGTGACGTGGGAACCAGGGATCTTTGATGCTGACGGAATTGTCGGCGAGCAGGGTCACGCCGTCCAAGGCCGAGCTCTGTCGTAGATTTCTAATCAGTTGCAACAGGCTCTGTCTGCTCATGTCAATCTTGACCAAGACCTCGAATTGCAGACCCTCCTTTTTGGAAGGCCGTGACTCGACATGGGTGATCATGCCCTTGAAATTTTCGATTGTCTTCAGGATCCTGCCCAGGGAACCGATGCCCTCTCGCAATCTCAATACCAGCGCCGCTTTCTGCACGCCCTGCTCGCTATCTGGAGATTCGGCTATACTTTTCGCGAGCACTATTTCCTCCTCGGTTAGTCCGGCATCTGCGAAAAGTCGAACATTATTTAGTTTTATTTGATAATGACATCAAAAATTTTTCTGAATAAATTCGTTTTTCTGAGTAAATTCGTCAAATAATTGTTATCAAGATTTCTCTTAAAAAGATTTCGTCGTTAAGTGACGTCGTTCTATGTAGATTCGACATTTGAGAAAATATATGAGCGTCTTGATGATAGGAATAAGAAAAGCGCAAATTCAATCCATGAAACTTTCCCAGGAACAATTCTTTATAGGCATAATTTCTTGCAAGTACCCTAAGTGATTTCCGCGGACGGTAATAATCGGGCAATTCAAAGTCCATTTTCGTATAGCGCCTTGCCGTCACGTCGGAAACGGCATCGTCTACTTGATCGCGGGGGCGGCGGAAAAGTGGCAAAGTAGCCGTCATTGTCGCGAGCGCGGACGTGCCGGCGAGATGGAAGGCAACGCGAAAAGGAATAACCGTGTTACACATTTACTGCGGCCACGCAGGGTCGCTTGTGAAATCTCGAGAAAGGCTCTGCTCCGGTAATACGATTCTAAATGCACAAAGCGGCTTCGGAGGGCGAAGGCGGGTTGGAAAAAGACGGAAATAGCTCGCAGACGTAATTCACCCCAAGTGTCGGTCGAGCACTCGCCCTGGTCGACTGTCGACAATGGCGATCGTTTCACCCTCCATTTACCGTCGCCTTCCTATCCTGCCACCGTGCACCACGCGCTTACCTTCTTTGCACGCAATCACCCACTTCCTGTTTCACTTCTATTGCGCAACGTGACATTTCGCGACGCGAGGACTGAACGCAATTACGATCGGAGGGATAGAAGACGTACTTACCATCATCGTCATCGTCATCCGGTTTTCCATCGCTGTCCGATGAAGCCTCCGCTTTCGCTTCTGAAAGTTTATAAGTTTCGTGCTCATGCCATATGCAACATTTATGCATTCTCGGATACTTGGCGGCAGATGCATTTGAGAAACGTCAATCAATTTTACAGTAAATATAGTAAATACTATGCGCGGAGCATTATTATTTTAAATAAAGTTATCGTATGAATGATAACAGTCAACGTGATTACGTCTTATGAAAATGCATATCACACACCAATTATCCAAAGGTCGTTATAAATTTCGCAACATCTATGTACAAACCTTCCTTCTTCGCTGCGCAAACTAACGACTCCACCTGTTCGTCGTCACTTGATGAAATATCGACATAATGCTCTTCCTGTCCCTGTTGTTCCTGAGTACAAGTAATTGTCTGATCCGCATTCATGTCTATCCAATAACAAAGAAACAAGTCATGCAACATTAACATCTGCATGCGCATATACTGCTTCGCTATGCGTGCTTGTACGAGTCAACGAGTTCAATGGCAAAACGTTTTATTTTAAGAATCTTTTTAATCTTTTTAAACGTGTACATTTCTCTAATACAAGCATATTCACATAATATATCATAATCTTTTATATAGTAAATCATGCGTACATCTAATACAAAAACATCTGTTTTTATACATCAAACAAATATATTAACGCGGTAATGAATAGTATATATTTATTAAAAAAAAAAAAAATTACGTTAGTTTAAGTATCGACCTAACTGGCCAAATTTATTCAAAATGAAACAACTACGTTTTGACCTCTGATTTGGGTCCTTTTCAAGTTACAAGTTTAATCATACAGCGATGTGATCGAAGGATCTAGAAATCAAATTGAAAATTAGGATATCATATCGTAAATCCTTCTACAGAAACCATTTACAATTCAAAGACGCAGGCATTAAATTGTACAAGTTAAAGATAGAATACTTACATACAATCGTTGCGAGTCAGTAATATATAAAAGAGTTAAATTTGTTAAAAATTGGCAAATCACGGAGTCGAGGTACGCGTTGAGAGGCACGACCGTAGCGATCCGTAGACAGCAAAGCAATGAGAACAGTGTAAAAGACGCGAAATAGAGAGATAGTTATTAAACATACCAACCGATACATATAAACAAGCAGGGAAGAAATTAAGAAGTACGTATTATTCGGTCGTAAGTTAGTGGTAATTTTTCTGTGTCCCTCTGCAAATTTATCGTACCCTGGAACTTCTTGATAAAAAACATTTCCGCTATCTCTCTTTTCTTAAAATGTTGTTCGTTATGTAAAATTTCAACATTTTGCCAATCAAATTCATGGTTTAAATCTAGTCTATGCTTGCTGACCACTGAATGGCTACTGACGTGCTTCTTAATATCCGCTCTGTGTTCTTCCTAATTTTCAATTTGATTTCTAGATCCTTCGATCACATCGCTGTATGATTAAACTTGTAACTTGAAAAGGACCCAAATCAGAGGTCGAAACGTAGTTGTTTCATTTTGAATAAATTTGGCCAGTTAGGTCGATACTTAAACTAACGTAATTTCTTTTACGCACTGGCGACACATAATCTCTTGGAATTTATATATTTATTAATGAACATATATTAAAATGAATAAAACAATAGAGACATTAAAAAAAATTAATCATGCCAAATAACATTCGCAAGACTTACCATTCGCTCGTTGTCGAGCTTCCTCGAGTACGCTTTGCTTCGTCTGTTTGACAACCAGCGTCTCAAAACGGGCATCGTCTACGAGAGAACGTCGTCGGGATGGATACCCGTTCTGAAAACATAAATAAAAAGTATGACTTATATGTCACTGGTACTGATCTACAATTTCTATAATCATGTTTTATTAAACATGTTTTACTTGTAAGGATAAAGAAATTATACTGCGTCCCCTCGGGGTTTGCATTTTCACTCTTCCCATCCTTCCCTACAACTCATACTCTTTGCCCGTTTGGACCAACATCTTAACGTCTCTTCCGAAAGACGGAGCCCAGTTTTACCTACCAGAAATTCTCTTCCCGGCAGGAAGCGCAGTGTCGGAAAATAATAATATCCATGTTTACCTGATCTAGTGGACTCGAACCTGGTACTATAGATTACGAGCCTGGCGCTCTACCACTAGACCACACTGCCGCTTAGAGTGTGACTTATATATACGTGTATATATAAAACCATGATAAATTAAATTAATGAAAATATTTCTGTACAATTAAATTTTGAGCACTGATATATTGTTCTATTACATGTACGTATTTTACTGCTGTCGCACAAGGAGAATTATAGATATAACTAGAACTTTAAAGGGCGGATGTCCTCTCGTCTTGACTAGCCAGGTTCCGATTTCCGTCGTCTGTCTGTGGCCACCTTTGACGTGAGACAAAACGGAAATCTAACCCGTCAGTTCGACCGAGCATCGCTTAAATCGGATAACGAACAAAAGGCACGGAAATGAATTTTCGCGACTTCCGTCCTGCTGTCGTTGAAGTATCGGAAATGAATTAATTCCGGCGGAGGGATAGAAAAGGAGCTTTACTGTTCAGTCTTTAGAAAAAGATAAATTTTATTTTTTTATTATCGCTCCTCTAATTAATATACCCCTTAGCTTATTTTACCATTTAATGAAAAATTTTTAATAATATAGTTAAATATAGGCTCTATAAAAATTCATACGAGGATATCCTCGTAAGAAAAATTTTTACCTGAGATACTTGTGCCTCTTTAGCTACATACAGTTTTTATATAGAAAAGATATTTAGAATTTTATTCGCGATTGAAGAAATGATCGAATAAGTCCTGTGAAAAACAAAGATTAAAATAGAAATTCTCACTTGGCGAAAACAGATAAGCATGCGCCGCCGATCATTCAAATTCCTGAGTGTCGCCGCGTTGGAGACCCAGTTGCATTTTTCAGCAAAGTCGTCAGTTAGTATAGTTTAGAGAAAGCGTTTAGCAATCCCTTAACAACGCACGTCGTTAAGTGGGCCAAGTACTTCACCGATGGAATGGATGACTATGTCGGGAAATTGCGACACGACATGATAACATACCGAAGAAACGGCAAATGCGTGACAAATCTCATTTCGATGAATCGATAAAGACACGAATTAATTAATTTCCATCGTAAAGCTGTCCGCAATTGTCAGTTATCCGTGTGAATTGCGACCGTCGTACGCGAAAGTGACGAATATACGCAAATATTTGTCGATTAGACAGCTGATGTACGAGACGGCAATTGGCCGTTCGAGAGAAAAAGAATGAAAACCCGGCGCGACGATAACTCGGCAAATAAACGATGCGAATGTCCAATCGAGCAAATGGCAGGTACCGTAGGAATGTTGTTTCCGACCTTGTGGAATCGCACGAACGTGCGGCCGAAGATGCAAAAGAAACGACCTCGAGTCAGCAAGTCGAGTAATTACCCACTATACGGCAGAGGAGTCGCATCCGTAGATGAACAGGATCTCTCTCTCTCTCTCTCTCCTTCTCTCATGCATCAATTTTGCTCCGGATACTCGTCCGCGATGCTTTTATTTTTTCAATATCTAATTAACTTATTCTTAAAAGACTATATAATATGTTATAATGCACACACACACACATATGGTATATCTCAATTAAATAATTTTAAAAATTATGCTTTATTTTAACTTGACTATAAGAAGTAGATGAATACTGCAATTAATAATAATAATAATAGTAATTAATAATTAATAATAGTAATTAAATCGCGATGCTTACTCCGAATTGATTACAGATGCTGAGTGCATTGTGTGATCGTTTCATTGAAAGTTTCGATTTATCCTATTTGTCTATTATATGAATAAGCGTTTCTAATGCGTTTCTAACGTAGCGAATATCAAGCAATTACGATTAATGCGGCGCAATGTCTCGTGGATAATATAACCAAGGTTGATCATTAAAATTGCGCTCTCATAACTTAGCTCGCTACGACCACTACTGCCTAATTATTCGAGCGGATTTTGCTATCGCGACTGATTTTTACTTATTTATCCAGCGATCATAAAAATTATATTTATGGTTGTCCATTATTTACGATCCTGTTTTAACGACAGTAAAAATCGAAATATTAGTAACAAGCTACAAGAAATCGCCGTGGAATTGGGCATACATCATCTACTACGCGATATGTAACATTTAATCTACTACCTAATGTACTACTCAAACAATGATTAGCTTGTTTTCAAACACAATGATCCCAAAAATTTCTTATATCGGTAGAATATTCGTAATCTTTGCTTAGTTACTTTAAACCACCAAAAATTGCGTTCAACATTTTTAGAAATCTCTATACGAAGAAAAAAGCGTCCACAGAAAATAACAATGTGGTAAGTTATCCGAGTGCAAAAGGGCGACTAAGAGCGAGTGGAAAAGCGCATATATACCTCGATGGTATCTCACCGGGCGGAGTACCTTGTCTTTGAGTACCAATTCGAACTAGAAGCTCGTTAAACCGCGATCGTACATGTTGAATGCGCAGCCGAGATACATAATGCGCCACATACGCCACACACGTCGATATCTCGTATTGATATGATCCTTCTCATCCTGAAAGAGAGACAGGTCGTGGCGGTCCAGGCGAAACAGCCGGCATTTAAGCAAAACGATTAGCATAGCAAACTCGCGCTTTACACGTGTATAGATGAACACGCATGCAGCACGCGAGTTGCATGCGCCGAAGGATAGTTGCGAATGCAACGAATGCGTGTGCAACGAGCCTCCGAAGGCGAATAACGGGTGCAGCGTTCAGGGCCTCTTTCGCGTGTCTCTCTCTTTCTTTCTTAGTCGCTCTATACAATCACTCCACTCTCATATTTATAACATATTCATAATTATCATGCGCGAGGCCGGAGATTGATTTTGCAACAGCGACGACATAATCCCGTTCGATACGGCCGATCAGCAGCAGCCTTGATATCGAGAGGGTGCTATCAGAATCGTTGCAGAATCACGAAATAAGCCCGCGGTAATTTTGTCACGAATTCGCCGATTGCTCTAATGTTATTCTATAAGCGGAGTTTAAGCAAGTGATTGCGTAAATGTGCTTCTAGGGCAAGGTGATTGGCTTGAGAAAAACAACCCGTAATCATGTGCGTGATCATCGGTCGCTATATCGGGATCCAGAACAGGATCGATTAGATAAAAATTTTCCCTAAAAACGAAACGACCGGTTTTATTATAGTTGAAAAAGTAACAAAAAATTTTGAACAAGTTCGAATTACAAATTGATTAATTAATTTAAATTTAGATAGCGAGAGAGTGTGAATCTTTATTTTTAGTTTAGATGATTTAAATTGGTTGAATACCCGGAATGACAGAAATGCGAAATAGTATCCGCATTGGCGACGTGATCGCGGTAGGAAATTTACTCAAGGTCGGTTCACTTTTCACCCCGCGTTGCCGTTACTTGCACGATACTATCGATCACACATAACCGATTCTAGATTCGATCTTGTCCAATATCTAGATCCGGCGTGTGCGCATTTATGAGTTCCGTTCGAATGAGTCACACTCGTCATGATCGTCATAAATAAAAATCGAAGTTAATACGCGCATAATTCGAAGTGAACAAGTGTAATTGTATCGATATATAATCGAGAGTATTTTAAATGCGCATAGCTACGTGCGTTTACTTCCGAGATTTACCATTTAAAGCAGAACAGAGACACTACTCGCCGGAATTGAAATCGCCAGATACTCCGGCAGATGCTTTCTATGAAAGAATATATAAATGAAAGATTTGATTATTTAATTAAAGAATCTATATAATATTTCTACAGAATCTATAGAATATTTTTTAATGTAAAATATATAATATACTAGTTATATATACACGGAGAAAAATTTTATATTAAAAATTATTATGTATGCAGTAGCCGTGGACCATGCTGGAATTATAAAAATTTTTACTATGTTTTTACAAAAGAGTTTAATAATTATTAATATAATAACATAGTAAAAATTTTTATAATTCCAGCAATGCCATACATAGTAATTTTTAATATAAAATTTTCTCCGTGTATATGTATCTATACGTATAAAATTATCTTCTTACAATTAGTTTTTTATTTAATGCAGTTTTAAATTTCACTGATTAGTGAGTTACGTCTATCTGCGCACATTAGCGATTCCGGTCCATAGAATATGCGGAGAAAGCGTAAGATTGAGTCGTCACACCGAAGTGACGCGTCCTCGTATTTATACAGACGGATGCAAATAACAAATCATACAACGTTTAGAGGAAGTCTGGGTATCATCTTGAAAAGAAAGCACAGAGACCAAACTCGTTTATGTATTAATCTTAAAAAAACATTATATTATTAGGGAATATTAATTTCTTATTCGTCGGTAACGGTGTTTGATGCGCATAACATCGCGTTGAATTATGCATGAATGAGGAATGCAGTATTCTGGGAAAACTCCGCGAGTTTGCGATTAGCATTCGAATCCGCAAACATCAGCGATTTGTAAGCTATTCGCACCAGTAATATTTTTGCGTCAATAAACCTCGATCGTTCGGGAAAGTCACAGGAGTCGAAAAGATTGAAGTGGCGATTACGGTGTATGTTTAACGCGGTCGTTAAAGAGATAAGTGAGATCACGTGATATCATATGAGAAATGAGACATAGACCTTGCCGGTTATTCTTTCGCGGTTGCGAAATTTCGCATCGTCGTTATAGATACGCATACGGAGAATAAAAAGCAAATAACCTCGTAATAGCGTCGATCATAAGTTGTCATACAACGAGTAGAAACGAAATCGGCCTTGCTATCGTAATCTATAGTGCGTTATACACGCGACGGAAAGAGGAAAGAAAAATGCGGTAGCCTCGAAAAAGTATCGATTAAAATCCATTAGTGTGCGATCCTAGGGAAAAAAATATAGTTACGTGAGGCAAGACGAGTTCTTGCGAGCTGTAATTTGCAGAACAGACAGAGATGGATACATGTACAGTACAGTATTAAAAAATATTGTTACACGTCGATTCCGGCTGATATTACGTACTCGGAAATGACTATGTAAAGACAATCGATAATTACATGTCTCGTATAAGACCGTTTACAATTGTTTACTTGTAACTTGTTATTATACTAATTGCCGTGGAACATATGCAAATGCAATTTTATGCATTAAGTAGAAGTGCAAACATTTGTGAGAGAAAGGGGGTGGCGCAAAAATGATATTGCGTAACGTTTGGCAAAAGGGAAAGATACTATTTGTCTTTCGGTTTAAAGACGGTAGAAAAGTAAATTTGCGGCGCGTCGAGAGAATCGCCGGTTTCTCCCAACTGCCGCGTCTTCCTACGAGCGAAAACAGCTGACTCGTGACCGGCTACTTCCTCATGTAATCTTGAACTCACGCTTCTTCAGCAGATCGAATTTTTCGCGACCGCTAAGTGCATAGGTCTTGCATCAGCTGCTTTTCTCGAACCGATTCTCGAACTTATGCAAATTTATGCACGCAAGGCGAACCGGACATTGAACGGAATATTTCTTCGTATCTTTCTTATTATGATGTTTTCTGATTTTAACCGGAACGAAAGGGAAACTACCCCGGTTGAAACGACAGATTCGCAACAGCCAAATAACATCGAAATTCGAATCTTCATTTGTCAACCATTCTGCGTAATTAAATTGAAATATTTATGTACTATTTATATGCTTTACGTAAAAATGGTTTAAGGCACTTTTTTTTATATTTCGACGAATGGCTAGATTCTGCGAATAATTTAAAAATGTCAAGATTTACTCCAGACCGGTTTTAGGCTACTGAAATGAGACACGCAAGTGAAAAATGTTATAATTAAATCCATACAAAATGTAACCTCGACAATTAAATATTCATTAATATTGCGACAAGGTCAATAACATTGCGTAAACAGGATAATAACGCAGCGCATTTACTTTCTCTGCGCGAGGACTCTTCTCCGTTTCGCCGGGCCTACGTGAGAATTTCACTTGCGTTGGTCTCCGGTTATTAAGATTGAGAAAGAGCGGAACCGACACACATGCACCTTTAAGCGATTTTCTGACGCAATTTTTTCACCCATTTCGAAATGTACCGTTAGCCAGAAAAATCTCGAGAATCTAACTACAAAAGCAAACACTCGCTATGTACAGAAATCGTATAATTAAGCCAGAGCGCATGGCGTAGCAACCGTTAGACACTCGTGTCTCCGTAATGAATGCAAAGTGCATGCAATTGTATATAATTCAATAAATAATATACTGTTGCATATATAACAAGATCAAGTTTTGCAACTACATTTATCGAAATATAAGAATTCCCGTTGAGAAACTAGGATGACATTTTCAGACATTCGTACATGTATCGGTGATTTAAATGAACGGTTGAATTCGCGCGCTTACCAAGGTCTTTTTGATCAAACCTGTTGCTCTTGACTTATACATGAATAGAACAATGGAAGTATTTTGACAGTAGCAAATATAACAATTTTTCACAAATCAATTGCAAGTGATAGATTTATCAAACACGATTCTTCGATTGAAAAACATTGGTATACAAACAAAAATAAAGTAATGTTTTATATCAAAATGTTTTCTGATGCAATTTTATTTAATATTTTGTGAAACATTATATTCACATTCTATATTTATCTATAAAAATTGTATTTACTTAAAAATTTATTTATGAACTGACGCTTCCAATATTCCCTCGATTTTTGCAATACTTTTAAACAACTTCTGGATTATTTTTATCGAATTTAATTGTTTATTAAATCATTATTTAAGAGTAAGACTTACCTCAATACTGTAAGATTTCTTGATGGCGAACATTTCGCGGTTCTTCTGAGCGGCTGCGACTGCCATAATATCTTCTTTATCACTCCTCTTTTCTGATAGACTTCTCTGAGAGATTTAGGGTAGCTTGACGGTCGATCGACTTGAGTGTCTTTCAATCGTCGGTTTTCGGCCTGATAGTGCTCACTGGACAATGCAGAAGGTGATGTGCGTGAGCTCTTCACTGCCGCTGGCGAGAAATTACACGAATGGACTCCCCGTTGTTGCGCGCTTTTCGACTTTAATATCCCGATGTAATGTGCTCCGGCTACGTCCTCTTCGGCCTCGATCCGTCCGTTCTGCTACGGTTCGACTACAACAAACGACGAGACGTCGGCGACAAAAACGAGCCTCTACTACTTAAGTCCGCTTTGGACGGAGCGTACGAGCGAATGCGTCTACGGGGCGGATTGCCGCCGCATATAAACGTTGCCTCCCTTCACCGCCTGCTAATGCCGGGGTCAGGGGTGCCCCCACCCTATCGGCGTTTCGGGTGGTCCACCAGCAGCAGCCGCCGCTACCACCACCGCCGTCGCCGTTACAGCCGTCGCTGCCGTCACAGCGCCGCCGGCGCTGTTGTCATTGACGAATGTTGCCATGACGATCATGAGGGGATTCCTCGCCTAGATGTTTTCGTATCTCGTACCAAATTTCCATAAGACATTATCGCGCATCTTTTGGTAACGGAATGCCCCATTACACAGCGATGATAAAAAGTTACACGAAGTAGGTCATAGTCCTGTCATAGTTGCAATTTGTTGTCCTCTATGCAGATCAATCGATCCTCTTTATGGTATATACACAATTTGTTAGTAAACGGTTGAATCTGCTAAGTAATACACTAAAAAAAATTCTTGGTAAACTTGTGAGATGAATTTAGTATACTTTCTTTTGAAGTATTTGATTATTATTACCGATTATAATAATGATAACAAAACATTTTGTATATAATAATTATAAACATTTGTAATAATTATAAAAGAGCAAATTTTGTTTAATTGAGCCAACTAAATTATATAATACTTATTATACGTTTAGTTGAAACTATTTCACCAAGGTGCTTGGCAACATTAACCAAGCCTGGATTTTTATAACCAAGCCTTTCTTTCAGTGTATGTTCGATAGTGCTTTAAGAGAATAATGCACTGTCTAAGAATTCCGACAAGAATATTAAATATAAATACGTAAATATATTATTTTGATGATAAGATTAATTACATTTTAAATTAATAACAATAATTGCCAAAATAATTTTAAAATAGTTTAAGCAATAGTCGATTTTTCGCAGCTCAAAAAATATCAATGAATTTTGTTGTATAAAAAATGTGCCTTCCGAAATCGATGAAACAAATTTGAGCAAGACGCACGAATGGGGCGAATTAAGTTACCAATATCGTTTTCTGGCTTGGGCGTATTTATATAACTTGCGCTTAAAATAGGACATTTATTTTGACGAGTTGGCGTTTCGATCATTTCCGAAGATATTTAAAAATATAACGATATATACATTATTATCATATAGATTATAAAAAATTATACGTATATGTAAATAGATATATGTTAGAAATATCTCTGAAATCTATTCATATAAAAGCAATTTTCAAATTTTCTCTTTACAGACGGATGTTAAAATATCGGAATATTAAATTCGAAAAGCGGCATAAATCGACAAGAATTTATTATGTAATTTTTTACAAGCAGTAGTAAAAAAAAGCTCTCGCATTGCTCTATTTATTGCATTTTCCAGTGAACGTTACCGAAATGTCGCGATTTAGTTTAATTTTGCAAATAATTATTCATCAAAGCAAGAAGTAAATAAACAATAAATATTGAATAAGCATTTCTCAAGCGCCAGAAGATAGTTATATCGCAAAAGTACATGAAATCAATGAATACACAAATTGAAAGTAGAGATTTCTGAGACTTTCCCGTTTCTTAAGTTTTGCACAAAGTTAAGTTTTAGTTAAGTATTACATCGCAAACACACGAAGCTTGGCTAGCTAAATTAAACAGGTAGTCTTTTACTTTATCGTTAAAAAAAAAGACACGTAGGTAATTTGCCACTTGACGTCGCTTTTCCTTTAGGTTTGCGTAAACCGTACATTAAAGGTTAAACCGCGATCGGTTTTACGTCCGCGTCGTCGGAACTAGCTCCTCGCAAATATGACGTTTGCGCGTATGCTCGATCCTCGGCACCGATCCAGCCGTTCGATCGTCACTTCTGTGCGTCAACGCGTTTACGTGCATACGTATGCATGCACGCACGCACGCACGAGGCGAACGATCGCGCGTGGAATCGAGTGATCGTTCGGAGAAAGATCTTACGAGAGAAAATGCATGTGTTAGCTTTTTTACGGCTTTCTAAAGACACGACTGCGAACGGTCCGGCCTCTGTCGTGTGTTCGTCGACAATGGTGCATTTGGTAGGTGTGTCAGCATTATTATGATGAATATTTAACAGTAGTGACACGATCGTTAAGAACCTGCTCCTTATAATATACATAATAACACGATGTATACAGAAATAGAAAAATATTGAATTTGCATACACAGCGTTGTGTAACGGAGGCTGGACAGAGATCCAGAGACTTCGGAAATTCGATTATTCTTGATTAATAGCCGCGCGAGATCATTCAGATATGATAGCATTCCTAGAAACACTTATCGATTGAAAACGAAGATTGATGAGAATTATTTAAATCAGTGCTCGAAGAAACACGTGTCTCGATGTCTAACGCACGTAATGCGCCAGACATTAATTAAAATAGTAACGAACGATCGTCATAAAGATTCGAGAATAATACAATACGAAGACAAGAAACAATCTTTTGACATAAAAAAGATGAATTTGGTGAAAGTAATGCGAAAGAAACGACTCTAATGTACCGAATTGCCTGACATTAGTATTCCATGTTAATATTTGGTATCTCTCGATCGTTAACATCGGTTTTAATATTGTGTCTTTCTAAAAATTATGAAAGCGGTGCATAATATTTTTGACCGATGGACGATTCATCGACTTATTGGCGCGTTGATGAAATTTTTCTTAGACGTCACTCAGGTGCAGCAGCAGCGCATCATGTGGTCGACGTCATGAGTCGCTTGGAGGCCGGGAACTCCCGAGTGGCCGAGTTGAATTCTGCTGATCTCCTTAGCGGCCAATCCGGTTCCGAAGTGTGGATTCCCAGGCTGGGAGTTTCCAAGAGTAATCGTGCGCACTGTCTTCGTCGAGCAAAAGAACCGTTCGGTCGCCGTGTCGGTGAATCATGTGCCGAATAACGCGATAATGCAACGGACGCATTATTGCTTTCACTCTGCATCGTTAACATTTTGTCTTTACGATACCAGGGGAAGTACATCTGGACTTTACGCTATCCACACAAATAAGTTATATAGTTGACGCTGTATGATTAGTTTTAGATGAGTAGGTAAACATGTTTATTTTGTTTTATAAATTAAATTCTTTTCACAAACAGTAAAAATATTTAGATCTAGTTACAATTTCGATCCTATAACGTTTAGAAAAAAATGTATTAAGGAAAAGCAAAAAAAACTTATATATTTTATTTATCTTTAAAAAAGCATAGTTTTTTGGCTACAATAAAATAATATCACAATCTTGAAAATTTATTTTATAAAAAGGATGCAGATGTATGTGAATTTTTCGCGGTTTCGTAAACTCTAACGTTTTAGCTGGTTTATTCTCATTTATTCATCGTGATTATGTGACTAGATATTTGCATATTGTCTATCGCGCTTTTATTGTATAAAAATACTGCGGAATTTATCCTCTTCATGTTGAGACTAATCAACAATGTCTACGCACATATGTCTCTCATTAATTGATAACCCATATCGATTGCTTAGTGACCCTTGGGAGTAAGGCGATTAATCTGTAGATATGTATTTTTATAATTGAATAGCTGACTATATATTTGCATTTGCTCTTAGAATAATTATAAAACGCTATCAAAATAGTAACTGAAAAGGAGCAACAATTAGGACAATAATTAACGATATTTAAGAGTGAAAGACAGTAATTAAAAATAGAAGAAAGTTATTGGAATCTGAAAGTTTGAACACTTCGATAACATATTTTGAACGTTTAGCGAAGTCTTCTATGGAAGACTACTAAACTTTCTCGATTACAGAAATTTGATTGATAGTTGATCTTGCGATTAAACTAGGTAACTCGACCGATGCGAATGAATCACTACTAGCCTTTAATCGAAGAGTTAAATTATTGTTACGCAGAGCAAACTCTAAGGACAACAGAATCGATTGTCTCCGGAATTAGGTTTTGTGTCGTGAAATCCTTGCGATGGAGGCCACTCGGCCGTTTGCGATCCTAAAATCCAATACATATTAGTGCGTATTTTAACAATATTTATATTAAATTTTGTTGCGATAATAAGATAAATATTTATGGGGAAATACAGTTTTCTTATTCCGCAAAATGTATCAGATACGGAAATATATGAATGCGGTTGTATTTAAAATTATCGATTCGTGATCAAATATACACGCATATGTATGTTTACATGTATGTGGACTGTACATACATTTGTCGCCGTTATATCAAATGTAAGACGCGATCTTACTTTCATGTATCAAGGCCGCTTCACATGTCCGGAGACGGAGTGGCACTTGTTCTACGTCAGGATTTACGTGGTTAAAATCCAGATCGGAATTAGGCATTTCATAAGTTTTGAGCTTATAAATCGAGCGGATTAGTACGAAGACAGCTTCTGAAAAGACTAAAAAAATAGTCAACTCACTTGCATGAATATATTAACAAATGATATCAATTATTCAATTGGTAGCTTTGTATCTTTTGAATTTGAAGAGAACTCGCAGTTGGTAAATGTAAAAGCAAAATATTTATTCTACTACTTTCATATCCGCTATATAACTTATATGATTTATTAGATTTGATAATGCATTATGCAAAATTATGTCATATAACAATTTAAATATAGATTAATAAAATATGCACGTAATTTAGCTTTCGTGTTTTTCACAAGACCGGTATATTGAAAACTGGTTGATCTGATTCGTCTTATTAATAAAAAATCAATTTACATATTCACGAGAAATATCGCATCTATATAGTAATTGAAACATTTTACTAGCGTTTATGTGTATCGGATTTTTTACGAAATTATAGCAAAGGCATGCTAATTACTAATCTTATATTATACATCATATTATCTTATATATACGGTTTTACAGTGTGACGAAAATACGCTATGTACTGAATATTGCATATGTTAAAAGAAGGTCTGCTCGGTTTGCGTGAATAAAAACTTTTACGTTCGAAGTATTTAATTAATTAATTTTATTTACAGAATAAATATTGATTTTTTAAACTCAGGCCAGCACAAGATTTCGACATCGAATACGCAATAGATGTGTGCGATCGTGTAAGTATAATTTATCGCGTAAACTTATCAAAAATATAATCACTTAAGAGAGATTTGTATTATGCGCAACACCAATATGTCATACGTTAGCAAAGATATACGGTTTATAAATTTACTATCGTACGACTTTTATAAATTCCCGCTGCGTAAAGCAGAATGCCAACTGATCTGTCCTTATCACCGATAAACGTATAGTTAAGAATGGAAAAAATCCCGTTATTTTTCATTAAATGCCGTCTGAATTATTTATTAAATTCTTATTCCTTGAGACAGAAGAAATCAAATGCTTTAGTGTATATATTTTCTGCAAAAAAGAATTTCATATTTAATAACTTAAAAAGTGTATTAACTTTTTATATACTCTTAGTTACATTCTAAAGAAGAGAAAGAAGACAAATTTTTTCACCTCACAATCAAACTTTTAAGGAGATAAAGATTAGTTTTATTGAGTTGGTTAATTTTAATTCTAATTAATTTTTTATCTTTCCATAATTATATGTAGAGTATTATTTTTCTCATTTTCTTATTGCTGGAAATTAAATTTCTTACATCATAGATCTTTTTGGAGTTATTCGAGAAAAATTCGAGTATATTAATCTTCCTTTTCTTTGTTTGACTTTTTCCTGCCACAGAATAAATGATTCAGGAATCAATGATGCGATTCAAGAATTTTCCTTTAATCTTTCCTTGTATCTGACGTGTTTTTGCACACAAGTACGTAACGGAAAATATTCAGTCTCTTTAATAACACATTAAAATTAATACCTTAGTTATAGATTTCCTTAATATAAGGAAACTAAATACAGAACGTCACTTTCATGGATATTGAAATAATTCTGCTATCATGTGATTCGATTAATGAGAAATATGATTCATTAACTCGGGATTACCGCTTTTTTATACAATTCATTAAAATGATACGTTTAAAGACGTAACGCACAGAGGCATGTCCTTATTTATAGAACTCATTGCCAGTTCTAAAAAGAATTTGTATCATTTTAACTTTAGTGCAATTGTAATTAAAATTCAATGAGATTTTTATTAATTTTACATCTACTTCATAATTTTTTTATTATCTTCGACTTTGAGTAATTACAAATATATTTAGAAATATTTTGAATATTTTATTAGTTAAGCAATATCAAAGGTATTCTACTTTACTATTAGTCTACTTTATTATTATTCTACTATGAGTTGCAAAATCAAGAATTTTTTATTTCAGAAGTAAACGTGAAAAGATTTTTTATACACTACTTGTAAAGGTAGATAGGAAAGATTAATGTTCTTCTTACGATATAAATAACAAAAAAGATATATTTATTGTACATATTATATCAATTACTACTTCGCAAAATTGATTTCTTATATAGAATTGTGGAACTACAGATTTTTAAACATATGTAAATAGAATGACATAAGTATAAATATAATCAGAATCAAAAATAATACAATTGATTTAAATTTCAATAGGTAAGCATAACTCAGTTCTAAATATAAACTCAAAAATGTTAATATTGACGATTTATCTTATTGCTTTCGTTTTGACTGACCAACTTTTTAATATGTTTATGAGAATTTCCATGCCAATATATAGATATCACGTTTTATGAATTTTATAATATAAGTCAGATTTATCAGTAAGACCTCATGACATTCAAAAAATAATTTTGAAAATATATGATAAGATTATGAAAACTATAGATATTATTTATATATAATATTTATATTATTGTTTTGTATAATTTGCGATTAAATACATTGACAAAGATAACGACAAGAATTATTTTTAAGTCGAAAAAAAGATGATTAATAAAGAAATATTTTTGAATCGCGATAATTAGATACATTATCTTTATATAATTACACTTAACAGCTTTTATCAATGTCGATAATCGGCGTATGCTAATGACCAGAGACTATTATACAATATAATAAGTTCCTTAATGCAAATAGATCGATTATAAACGAGCCTTGGGAGCTTCAGCGTTTCACTACCGATATGAGAGCTCAATTATGCTAATTATTGCAGTAATAAAGTCATCTAATCACTATTTTAATCGCCATGATATTGTCCATTAATAATTTACTCGGTATAGAGAATCTACTTAAACGATTGCCGCCTAAAGCGACAATCTAATCTTTTATAAATTTTATTTAATTTGACGTTTAAAATTGGATTATGCACATATTACACAATTTTGCTTACTGTGGGTATAGTAAACCTAGATATGATATTAGATAATCTTACAACATTGCCATAATATTTTGCCGTGATTTGAAATAAGTAATACGAGCATATTTGTAATTCTTGTAGTGATGGCTTGTGCTTTACACGCTGAAAATTTACATATACGTAACTCTGGACTCATTTAGCTACACAGAAAATTAATGCAAACTGATCTACACTATTAACGCAGGTACACGTAGTAATTATCATACTGCGCAATTATCATGCAGTATTTTGCTTTTAAGATAAGCCAGAATTATCACCACGATAAAGATAGCCATGACAATTATCGTCCATTGAACATATATTCGCAACTTCAATCATATTATTGATACTTGTTATTTATTTCTGAAAATCAAATCAGTAACGTAGCATTTGTAAAAAAAACATATGAAGAAACTGCACGTAATCGAGCGAAGATTAATAGGTATTCATCAGGGGTTGTATAAATCTATTGTTGTATAAATTTTTACGTGTGCGATCTACTTTTTATATACATCGTGGAATAATCGCATGTAGATTGTAAAAGTACAAGCAATTCTTATTTAGCCGATTCAATAGATGCTTGTTTTGATCGTCGTTATCAGGAATATTCCGTGTTTAGCTTATAAATTTGCAACGGATTTACGCAAGCGGTTATACAATTAAGGAAACAACCACTAAAAACATTTGAATCGGAAATCCCGCGGATAAACGAACGTCTAATTGATAATCTTCGAGGCATTGAGCATTCTAAATTAATTGAAGGTTATCATGACAGCAATAAAAACATTTTGATGAAATTGACTGATTAATTTCTTTAATAATGATGACTCTAATATAGTATATATGAGTTATAATATGCAATAATTAATCGACAGATAAAATGCATGCTTTTACGATTACTGAAAAGATACGTACGAATTCTATGAATCATCCAAAACCTAATGAATGCGAATAAGAAGCTTGTTCAACTACCTTGAACAAACAAGATTGATTTTTGGCTGTTATTGTTGATTTTATGTAACGTAACAGAATCAAATTGAATGCTATAAAATAAATGTTATAAAAATTCATATTAATAAATTGATAAGAAAAGCTAACTTTATTTTTTATTATTTGATTGTATAGTATTAAAAAAGTTTTGATTGTAATAAAAAGAAATAATTTTATGTATATATATATATATATATATATATATATATATATATATATATATTATAATTATATCTGATATTCCAGTAAATATATTATAAAATATCTTATAATATATTTTATAATATATTTACTGGAATATCAGATATAATTATAATAGATGAGAAATAAGGAAATAATTATCTCAATGTCTAACGAAACAGTGAGACAGTTTTACATATATATGCCAACAATTCTAAGTTATACAAGGCCAATCGAAAGATACGAAACGAAGGATAAAACAGACTTCGGCAACAGTTCAAGTCGCTATAAAATTGTAAATAAAAGGATAATAGCGATGCTGGAAAGTACGCGCTACATATGCGGCCGGTCCGTAAAGGGAACGCAAATAATCCCGCAACTTTTCCACAAAAGAAACCGTATTTTTTTCTCGATTAAGGTCTGTCGAGGTTAATGCCTCTCCCTCTCTCTTTTCGTCCTAACCGGTGCGTGGCCGGTCGATTAGTTTGAACGACGTATGCACTGATAAAGTCGACGATTACTCACTCGTGGCGATCAGTAGCACCGCGAAACAGAAAGCAATCCGATCTCGGCCGGAACTGGAGAACCAAGGACTAATTATCCGGCGACGGATGGCGTGGATCGTTTTGTGATCCCGTCTCGACGATCTAAATCTGACAATGATAGAGTCGGTTCCGCTTTACCTCTCAATACTTCTAATTGATTCGTTCCGGACTATAACACTCGGCGGGGTAAAGCAATTTTTGTTCGCAAAATACGTTAACATGACTCATAGCGAATCAAAAAACTTTAGCATAATAGAATAAGTACGCTTATATATATATAAGCGTACTTATATATATTATACGCTTATATATATTATATATATATATATATATATATATATATAGATGTGCAGAGCCGTGACAGGTAGCACGCGGCTTTAAACATAATCGCATTACTATTTAATTTAATAAGATTATAACAAAACTGGAATAATTTTGTTGTTTTTATAAAAGGAGATAGACGTTGGTTTTCAAAATATTAGATATATATATATATATATAGAAACAATTTTCGAGATATTTGTGTCTTGATTCTTGATAAATAAGGAAAACGCGGTATGCTTATCCATATCTCTTGTAACAATTCAAAAAGCTATTCGTCATGCCATGCGTATGTTTATCACACGCAAGAGTCTAAGTGCACAGAGGCATTAATGATAAAGGATCGTCGGTTTTCTGAAGTCTATATGCCAACACTTAAAGATTAACATGTTTTCTAGCTGTTACTATCAAAGTAGGGATCTTTGAAAAGGTTTAATGAGTTTTTATCTTCTCCTTGCATTTGTGTCTCAGACATATATTAATTTTTCTAATTGAATATATATTACTTTATGCAATGTAATAACTAACGTGTTCGTTGATCATAATTTCTACGTTAAAAGTGAAAAAATCAGCGATATATTCATGTATCTTTTCTGAAACAATGCGTCTTTGAAAATAATTGACTGTAATATTACATTAAAAATCCATAATATCTGATTGTATATAACTTAGAAGATAAATATAGTTCACATTTGCAATGTATAATAACAGTTACATCAATGATGTACAATTTTTTACATAGCCGTTACGCTTTTTCATCTTATTTAATGCGTGATATTTACGTAATAATATTTACGTAATACAAATGCGTTTGAATTTAATATGTTTTAATCGTATAATAGGCTGTGATACTCGATTATATCACTCTGGCTAATTGCACACAATAATTAGTTATTCCATACAGTAATATAACGTTACTTAGTTAAAAATGATTAAACGCTAGATACGCTCCTACATTCAATAATTGCACTGGATAATTGCACTGTATTGCTGCGCCTAGAAGTCATCAACTCAATTCAGGTGATTTTGCTGTAAGATGCGAGGTTATATCGCGCAACACGCTTTCCTATCAACATCATCGTTTGAAGTTTACCTTTTCAGGTTCGTGATAGTCGTTAATCGCACAACTAAAAGAAAGTGACGACCCATTGGTCGATAACCGGGAAAACAGCGCGGGTAAATCCCTACATACATTGCGATACCATCACAAGCAGCTGTTATATCTCATTAACTCACTCAACACTCGTAATATCCTGAAATTTAAAGATTTTATCCTGGCGAACTGGAATGCATTTAAATATGTTGCGTTCAGAGACGCTTTAGCGGATCTTTATCTCTGTGATTCTCCTTATTTTGTCTCTGGCACACCGTATATTCGTGGAAGATCCTTCGAAAAGGATCAATGTGACGCGTGTATTTAATTCGTCACATGATCGCCACTCCGTGCAGAGGAAAAGGATATACAGGTATTAAAAAAAAAACTGGATCTCCTTGTGCATAACCATTTTTTATGCGGCTTTTTGTTTTATTTCTTTTTCGTGATACACCAGACAGTTGTGTAGTCCTTTACAAACATTCGCTCGCGCTTATTGAGAGCCCTCGTACTTATATTTTACGCGATAATCATATGCACCGACGAGTACCATCTCGTGATTCACTTTTATTTGCTCGAGAACGTATATGTAGAAAGTGAATGATACTTCGATAGCTGGATCCTGTCTTCGGATCTCTTAAAATAGCATTATAAATATTGATGCATATCGTCGTTTAAAAATGTCGAAATATCTAAAACGAAAAAAATTATTATTTTTAATAAAAATCTTTTATTTTTTAGAAAGTTTTCTGTTAAATACATATCACATAGAGATTAAAAGCAGTAATTTGGAAGGTACGTTCAATATAAACTGTAAACGCAAACATCTTTAGAAATTATAGACTCGAATTAAAAAAATCGTTTATATTTCTTTAGAATTGCAATAATTTGAATTTCTGAAAATTTTGAAGGGATTTTTTTGTTTGACGATATACAGAAAGAGATTAAATTATATCGGACGAGAATATTAATTTTTTATATAAGATACACTCTTGAGTTAAATTCGAAGCTCCGTTTTACGGATATTATTGAAGCAAAGGCAATACGTTAGAGCGAGTGGAAAATCGCGGCAATGGAAACATTTTCGCAAAGTTTCGCGATTTGTGGAAACGTCTTTGCGAACGAAATCGCGTGTGCGATCGATAGCTCTTCGATTCTATAACGCGGGAAGTCGCTCTGGGAGTGACGGGCCAACAATGAGCGTGCCAATGGCACGAGAGACACTCTGTCAGGCCACTGAGAGGATTTTAATAATTACGAGGGCTCGCTATCGTCCGGCGTATATACCGACGGCGAGGTATTCGCAAACGAATGACCTGCGATTTGCGGTTGTGCGTATTCGCACAATTCAACGAGATAACCAGCCGAGAATTTGGGACTCGTGCTGTGAAGGGTTTACGCGAGAGCAATCTATAGACCTCTTGTGAATTCGGATCAGCATAGACCATCAAGACCTTCACCGCAATGTTACGATATCACTATCGAAATTCCTGTTTGTTGTTTGTACGTGCATTTGCACGCGTAGAAATAATACGTAATTAGCATAGTTAATAATAAACTTACTTTGATCCAAGTCTATAAGCTTAAATTATATATATATATATATATATATATATATAGTATTGCTTTAAAAATCTGAGATTACATAAAGATCGTACACTGAGAAAAAAAGCTGTTGCTTTAATTAAAGTGGTATCACGGGGTGCCAAAAACATAAGTAGTTCATTCAATTGTATTATTAATAAACCCAATATTTGGATTACTAAAACAATGATTGAATTATTGGTTTAAAAATGCAGACATTGGGTCTAATAATAATACAATTGAATGAACTACTTATGTTTTTGGCACCCCGTGATACCACTTTAATTGAAGCAACAGCTTTTTTTCTCAGTGTAGAAACATAAAAGAATTATAATTAAAAAAATAAATATGAAATAATTTAAAGCACATTAACGAAAGTTTATATAACTTTTAATGTAATTATATTATTATCATCATGAAACTAATCTCAGCTATATATATAAGAGACTTGTTAAGTCTACAATATATGTTGGAGAGATGTTTTTAATATATAAAATGAATAGTTCTAGTTATCTTAATATGATATAAAATCTGATTTAATTAATTATGAAATTGCATATTATATATGTTTAAATTTGATGCGTAGTTTTGTATATTACAAATGATTATTTTTGACAATCGCCTTGACTCCGCGTTTGCTGGATTGGTTCTTCGAACGCACATCAGGCATCGAGGAAGTTCTTTTATTTGTATGTTTCGAATCAATGTCACTAATACATGTGCACGATGACATTCGCTTCTGGGTTAAGGATTTGTTAGCGATCTGACGTGCGTATTCCAGATATGCTGCAGGAATATTCGCAATTCTAAGATACACAGACAGTTTCGTGATATATATATCGATTGTCTAGATGATAAATAGTCGTCGACAGATCATTAGCGGTTGTAATCGGAACGTAATGACCTTAGAAACAGTTATTAAATGTCCATGACGATCTTCAAGATGAAACGCATAAAATAAATTAATAAATTTGTCCTACGTGAAGAATTTTAACAAAAAGAGACTGAAATTAAATTTTATTTAACAATAATAAAAATATTTTATTCTTTTTTTGAGGATAATTATATTTTTGTAAATTTATTTAATGTTTATCATTTCTATGTATCAAAACTTGAAAATTGCAACGCTATTGCGTACACAATGAATATTAGTTGGCAATAATAAAAGAAATCATAGATCATCCTAGTCGCGGGAAGAGACCCAACGAGTTCAAGGAAAGTTCATCCAAGGAGAGATTCTATTATTTCTTTACGTCGCACAGGTAATCAGTCAAAAGTCACCGAAGCGTGCCAACTTTGTCATTACACCGACAATGACGCACCTCGATCATGTCTAATTCGCAAGCGTGTCTGAGAATGCTATTGGATATGTGTAAGCGATGTCCTTGCGGATTACTGGCATTCGTCGCTTTCGAACACATTAGGAATCGCTCCTTAATACCGAGTTATCGCGCAGAGAACTTAGTGCCTTATATTTATATACGTACATAATTCTTAGATATACATTTTTTGTATGATTTGGCAGAAGACGAGACTCCATTACATAATAATGCATCTTTGAAACATTACCGCGATTCGACTATAATTCCAGAGGTACGTTGAGCTTGCGGAATGCGACACATTTTATGGTCGGAAAACCCTCTCTAAGACCCGATATATTTCACACGGTGAAGGATCATCGCTTTACGTGCAGAGGGACGCTTATTCCGGATAAGTGGCCGCGTCCGAGTTTTCTGATGTACAGGGACAGTCATTGCCATTTCCTCCCATCGTTCACTGCATCCGTTTATAACAAACTGAAACGAACTTAATTAAGTCATGTCATTTCTTCGATAAAATAATCTTTAACGCGTCAAACAAGCGCGAAGTAAATATCCATTATGCGAGGTAATTAAAATCACTATTCCAGAATTCTATGATTTAGACATTGAAATGCAACTATTCATGCAAGATACGACGATAGCTTACGAATATTTATATATAAGAAATACGGTTTTGGTTTTTAATTTGTTTTTGCAACAAATATATATGTTTACATACACGAAAAAATGATTATGCTAATGTATTCAAAAATTTAGTTAAATAAGGATCTAATTATAAAAATAATTATGTTGGATAAAATAATTATGTAGAACGCTCTCAAACTGGTTGTTAGAATGCCAAAACTTTTTGCAGCATTATCATCATGCTTAAGCGTCCTACATAATTATTTTGATGGTCCAACACAAATTATTTTCAGATCTGTATGTAGCTGAATTTTTAGATACTTCAACAAAGTCATTCTTTCTGTGTACGTTGTACTTATTATGACAATAATTTCAATGTATTACTGTATATACTTCTTTATAAAAATACGAGTAGACTGGTTAAGCATGCTGTTTGATATCCGGTGACTAATATAACGATTGATCTCTAGATAACAATTTATTTGGAGCGAAAACTCAGCAGTAAAAGGCGCAATTATATCGAATCTTGATTCAAAGACAAAGCAAAGCAATTGCTTCTGATTATTTCATTAATATTATTGCTCCGGTTTGCAAGCACATGTTACTTCGCTACAATTAAGAGCGATTTAAAGCCTTTGTACATTTATTTTTAACGCAACACGTAAATCGCAACAGTAAAAGAAAATGATGCGTAAATAATTACTAACGAACATTTAATGAGCGTGACGCAAATGCAAATCTGGTTTGACTACTAGAATAATTTGCTCGGATCAATTAGAGTCAGTTAATTACAGCTACACTTCTATTTATCTAGTTGTCCGTCTTGTGTTTAATTAGAATAATTTTATCGAACTCTGGAATTTTTATCTTAAATATGCATAGTGACAGAATGGATTACAGTCACGCGATGGTATAACAGGTTAGTCGATAGTATGTATGCACAATGATCATGATGTAACGATTCATGCGTGGTATATGTACCTGACGACCTTGCGAATCCCAGGTGAAACCATAGACAACGCGAGATGTAAGTCTTCAATTATTATAATTATTTCGGATGCATATAATTGTGGGTGTTTGCGACAGAGCCGGTTTCTTACGGTTCTTACGGAAATTATTAATATAGGACTGAACGATCGATTATATCCGATGTTGTGATTAATATGTTAGATAATACTTTTTATATTAGAACTATTTCACTTATATAATATTCTAATAGAGAATTATTCTCTCACATATTTAATTTTAATTATAGTCAATTATATAACCCGGTGGAGATCGCCAAACATAATCTTCCAGCACATCCTCCTTTCTAACTCTGATTATAGTTGTTATTTTTTTCCTCTTTGTTTCAAACCTATTCTCGCCATTTAAAAGCGAAATCAAATTATCTCTGCTATAATAGGCGAATCTATTAAAAGGCTGGGAAGATTAAAATTGGCTTAAGGATCAATGCTCGTGGTATTTACGTCTATATGGAAACGAATATACCTACGGTCTGTCTATCTTTGCAATGGCTATTTTTGCAATATTGCAATACTGCACTAACGTAATTTCGTGGCGCATTGATTTTCGTGGAAAGTATGTCGGCTGCATGCATTTTGTTCTAAAATTGGATCCAACAAATTCTCTTATATTATATAAAAAATG
The DNA here is from genome assembly GCA_003063835.1 of Aphaenogaster floridana. Taxonomy (NCBI): domain Eukaryota; kingdom Metazoa; phylum Arthropoda; class Insecta; order Hymenoptera; family Formicidae; genus Aphaenogaster; species Aphaenogaster floridana. The sequence goes on from NJRP01000003.1 coordinate 2,332,305, forward strand.
CGATCTACTAAAAAAATCCTAATTATATAACGTAATAGAATAAAATTATTTTTGCAGATTTTTTATATTCAAAATACTCATGTGAATTTATTTAATTTATGTCAAGATGGATTAAGCTTAGGTTTTAAACGTAAGAAATAATATTATTGGTAGAAAAGAGAGATCAACAAACATATTAGGAAACAGGTGATTTGTGCTGATGTATAATTGCATTCTTCGTGTATTATCGTTCCAATTCTACGAGACTCGTCAAGGTTCCCCATAAAAATGCGATTGCTCGAGGAAGTGAATGCGCGATGTAGTGATTACTTCGATACTAAGTAAAATCAGGTAAAACCCACAGTTTTCCTTGCCGATCCGGTAAGTTTTTTTGCAACCAGTGGAATACATTTCATAGTCCAAGATCAAGCACGATATCAGATCTCTAGATCACTGCGGTCTTTTCCGTTCTCGATGTACGCGCGCGTTCATTGTTGCGCGACGTTTCATAAATATGTAGTAGATGCGTTCAGATGGAATCATAAAAATTAATTTGTGGTTTGATATGATTCGACAGATAGCTATCAAATCGACAGTTCCGCGAATAGCGGCGAGCGACTATACGCACAAAACTTTTCTGTTCTAAAAAATTTGTTTTGTTTTAATAAACGCTCAAAATATTTCATATTTATTTTTCTATATGGAAGTATTATTAAGAACTTTAAAAATAAAAAAATTTACAGATTTATCTTATTTAATATTATAGTCAATTAGACAGGGATCTTGATCTGTAATCAAGAAAATCTTTTTTATATTCAAAAAAAGTGTACTTTTTATCTGCAACTATTTGAAATGGATTAACTGCATCTATCTTTAGAGTTTATCTTTAGAGTTTTTTCCATGTTTCTTTTTGTTTCGATTGTTTAACGATCATAACTGCTTTGCAACCTTCGATCGATAATGCACATTGCATTGCATTGTTAGGATCGAATACAAGTACCGCTTGTAACATCGTTGATCGATGATGCACATTGTTGCGGGGTCACATAGGAGAAATCACCAACGTATCTTTGATCGACAACTCGATTCTCCTTTACGTGCCACGTGCTAGGTTTCAAGGTACTACGTCGAGGGAAAGTCCGGAATCGATCGACATTAGAGATTTCTTTGACACAAGCAATTCTAACTAGCAGTAAAAAATGATTAATTTTATAATAGACCTTAACATGGAACATTTCTACTTCATTGTATTTGTCAGCTGATTTAATTAGAATAAGACTTAAGACTTATTTAATAAGAATAAGACCGTACCAGCTATTAGACTTTTGTTTTATTGCAAGTGGAGAAGCTTCCAAGTATCTATGGTGCTAAATGCGGATATTATTGCAGTACAATTATGGTTGGTATGTCGTCCGACCCTGCATCATTGGTCCGAGGTGACCGCCCGATTTATCGACGTGAAGGAAAAAAAGGAACGGGATTTCCCTTTAACGAGCGAAAGTCGTCCGGCCGTATCGAAATCTTTGGAATTCTCGCTTCAACCTAATCCTAATGACCGTATATGTCATAACGAATCCAAATATGTCTTTTTTTTCTATATCTTTTGCATGCTAGAAGCCGAAATATAAGGGAATTCACAAGATTTATGGATACAATTGACGCGTGCGTATTTTTATCGTATGTACAGACTACAGACCACGACTAATTGTAAGTTGTTATGCAGTTACGATTGGAGTTAATTAGCTATAAATAATGTAGCAGAGCAGACTGCCATCCGTGGTCAGTAGTCTAGCTAAATATAACGCTATCGCAATAACAAGACATAATTATCATCCATAAGTTAAATTAACATAGTTACGGATGACATATCGTATTTCTGTGTGTATACATTATCTTGTCAATACCAATGGAAATATAAATTTACGATAAAATTATGTTAACGTTAGGATTATTTTTATTATCTTTTATCAGCTTCTCTTTAATTCTTCGTGATCTATTTTCTTTCAGGCATCAAATTTCAACCTTTAAAATTCATGTGATCCACCTACTACACATTAATTCAGAATAAAGTTAAACATATGATTAAACGGACATCAGTGTTTCCTTAAAAAGTTTGTTTATTCTTTACGACGCAAGTCTACTACCAGTTACGCCGTCGAAGAGTCTGTAGCGAGTTCTTTCAGCTTCTTTCAGTATCTATAACAGTCACATTTATAGCAATACAGATCGAATGTTCGTTCAAGACAAGAGATAATTCAAGGTCTGCGAGAGGCCCGCCTGCCCGGCCGCAGGCCACGCCGATTCACACCCACGATCAACGGACGTGGACGTGGACGTCATGTGCGTCATCTGAGAAGGAAAAAGGAAATACCGCGTGCGCCAACTAACGGGGATATATACGTGTGTGATAGATCGCACACTAACAAACGGACATCCTTATCGCCGGGAATCGGTTCATTATGTAACGCGCCGATTGTTAATTACTCGCGAACCCGCAATATGCAAATCGCGTGCAGCAACGACGAGCGCGTTGTGCATTCGCACTTTAAGCATAAGCCAGCGTATACATAATTCATTAACCGAAGCGTTCGATACTACGAACGGTCTATCATCTACACACGATCAGCCACTTCAATCAGCCGATAGATCATTTATAATTCGCAAGTTCGTCAGATGTTATTTTGTTTTTACAATTAGACGTATATGGAAATGTGTGACGATCACGTTGTAAAAAAATAAAGAGAAAATAAGAAAAAGAAGATCGTAAGGAGAAAAGAGATAAAAAAATAATTATAGAACAATAAGAATTTTCTATTTACTATTTTTCATTGTTCACTTCGTTAATCCATTATCGCATGTAATATATGATCGGATGCTAAGTGAAAATTTAGAATTGATTAAAAAAGAAACAGATAAGAATGTTACTACTTCTACCTCTTGATTATCGTGCTAATTTAATCTTATAAGTTGTCTCGATGATCTTCGCGATTTAAGTACTCGATTAGAAAATATATATCACGTTATAATGGTTGCCATATTAATGCGAACTTGCTCATTGTAGTCAACCCAGACCTACATTCGCGTTATGTCGTATAATGTCATAATGGATTTTACTGAATTACGATTTTCCACTCGAGCTAACTGTTACGTATCTCGTATGACAAATATCTTTACTTAATGTCAGTTGTAACTGTTCGATCTGCAAATCGAGGATTTTCCTATCTGATCTCGTAAATCAATCGCGAATAAATCACGTTCTTGACACCACTTTGAGACAATGACAGATGCTCGTAAATGTAATCAGTGTCACATGTTGGCACCAACAATTTCCTATAGGAAGAACAACGTAATGTCTATTAGACACGCTTTACTAGAATGCAAAAGGAAAATTGACGAACATTGCTGCGAAAAGAATGAGATTTTTTCTTGGACGGCTTCGAATTAACGAGAAATAATTTTTTCATGTTAAGAATAATAATTTCGCCGCTTCAACGAATTTACAATCGTTTATGAATCGGTACAGGAAGCTGCGCGAAACAGGTAACCGCAATTGCGTGGAAAAAAAACGCCGGTGGTTCCTTAACAATTGTCTTTGGAAAGTCCAACCACAAAAGTGTCGGTACATTTTTCTATACATTGTTATATATCTTTAATCTTATCTTTCCACACAAGAATGCATTTCTTTTAAAACATTAATTAATTATATAAGCTGAAAATTATAACTGGCAAAAACGCTAAAATATAGTCCTATTTCAAAGTATATAGTTTATGTGGTAAATTAAGAATAAAAAAACAGTGATTGTAACAATAATAAAAATTACAACATCCTACTTTTTATCTTACGTTTACGCTAAGAAATTAGAGAGTTTTTGCAATACCGTCTTTTAGATACGGTGAACGCTAAAATCACGTTATTGGGTCGACCCAATAACGTGATTGGTCTTTCGACCCAATAACGTGATTTTAGCGTTCACCGTATCTAAAAGACGGTATTGCAAAAACTCTCTATTATCTTTCTTCGTTTACGTTAAAAGTCATATAACTTTGTAATGCATTTCGTAATTCCGATCTTTTTGACTTATATGATTATTCATATGTACTCAATTATAATTATATTCGTAATTTATACAATTTTGTTATACGTGTTAAATGGGATAAATAAATCAATAATATGTTGTATGATCCATTTTTATAAAATTCAGACAAGATGTGATAAAAATTATTTTATTATTGCCGCAATTTTATTACATATTCGACAAACATGTTCTGCATGAAACGATGCAAATATTTACCAATTCCATCAAAAAATATCTAGATAAAAAATCATGCTTTGTATAATTTTATCGGTCAGATAATGATATGTAATTTAACAGATATTTGCTAGACATTTTAAACTATTTAATGCTGTCCACGTCGTGTCGCATTTAACAAATCTCATGAATAAACTCGGCAATTAGAGATAGATTATCAATGTCGATGGGACATTAATATAGAACGCGTGAACAGAAATTATATCACAAATCTCGTCTACAACTGTCCACTTCTCTTTTTAAAATCTCTACAGCTTATATTGAAAACATTATCGCACGTAAATTAAAAATTTTAATCTTTAGTGTCTATAAAATATCAACAGTTTTATTCCATAAGAAAGTCGGCAAAGATAAAAAATCGATTTTATTAAATATTATATTAGGTGCACATTAATTTCACTTATATATTTTGAATGATTAAACGTTTCGCACATACACATTTGCAATTTATACTATTATTAAAGTTAATTTTCATATATGCCTTCTCTCAGATAAGCGTGATAAAATTCTATAAATCTCTAGACATTCCTACACTATAGTTGCTTTACATGCAACTATGAAAAGAATCAATAGTGTAATAATTAATTATCATTAAAATATGCAACAAAAGTCATCAAATATCATCAAAAATATATATCGGCATATTTAATTTTTATGTAATAATAATATATATAATGTTTTAGAGTAGCGCGTAGAAGAATACCTATGTAAAAAATTGTATTTCTTTTGCGCAGAAAGAGAGAAAGAGGGCTTATTTGCATTGAAAAAAAGTACATATAAATAAAATAATTTTTTATAATTTTATCAGTTACATTACAATTTTATAAATAACAAAAATATATGTAAAAAGATATTTTACAATAAGATTTTTGAAACATAGGTCAATTGTACGACAAAAGATCTATAATTACATGTATATTTGTTTGCATTTAATGCGAATGAGAAAATTCTAGTACATTATAAAGCGATATTTAAAAAATATCTGCTCTTGTCTCTAAATATATATTTATTAAAACTCTGCGATCACGATTGAAATTTGTGAGCACGCGTAAATTATAAATATATATATTCTGTAAGACATATGTAATAAGAATGACTAAGAAGTTTGAATATGCACATAACAAAAATAACGAGGTTTAAATATAACGAAAGTAAATATAAAATATAAATAGAATATTAACCAAAATTTTTTAAACAATATAATATAAATACATATTTATAAAAACATTATTTCTCAACGTGGATAGACACATATTGCAATGTATTCATAAAATTTTTATCTTACAAAAAAGTATTAACATATTAAAGTATATGTCTGGGTATATACAAATAATAAATATTTTAAATAACATTTTGAAATATAAAGATGTTGCAAATTTGTGCTATTTCACACATTAAACGATATTGTAGATATAAATTTTAAATATATAATATTATTACATATTATTAAAAATTGACCTTCTCATGTGTTAACATAAAAATATAGTTAACATTGAAATATATTTGTAATTATTGTATTTTGCGTGGTCTCTCTCTCTCTCTCTCTCTCTCTCTCGCTCTCTCTCACTCTCTTCTCTCTTGCGTGAAAAATACACATTTTTTACTAATTTGTATAAAAACAAAAAATGTTAACACAATTAAACCATTCACCTAATTTTCTTTTGAATGAAAGAAACGTACGTAATACTTGCTGTTTTTATCTTTACATGGAAGCATTGATTATAATAGTTACATCATTTCTTTCCATTTCCTTTGTACATTTATTATTGCGTGCATTCGTTAATTGACTTCCACGAAATGTCGTAATATGCTCCACAATGAGTTGGCGATTAAACGATGGAATCATGATATCGATTTCCTTAGGTTTATCTTTCTGGCTGATCATAATCAAACCGGCAGACCTAATCGTAATAATAAATGTATATTTCTCTTAAACAAAAAACTGAAAAGATTAAATTTAAAACAGTAATCTAGTTCAGCTTATACAATAAAAATTTTATCTTTTTTTGAAAAAAGTATCTGAAAATATAGTATAAATATATGTCTCATGTCAGTTTAGATATTAAATATTAAATATTTTAGTAATTAATATTTAATGTTAAAATAAATTTTTTTTGTTTCTTTAATTTAGTTATTTTAGTGAAATCTCAAAGATTAATAAATTATAAAATAAGTAAGTAGTCAATTACACAGAATGATTATATAAATTCTTTTAAAAAATTTTGAAGTTTTAAATGAATTATAAATAATTACATACAAACTATGAAACTCATCACAAATCAAGATCTGTTCAGTTCAGATTCCTTATAATACTAATTGTAAGAAGCTTTTTTTTAAATACAAAATAGCAGCAAATTTAATTAAATAAATTAAATTAGTTTTGCGTATATTCTATAAGATCTATATATAAGTTTTACTTTATTTTTATAATTTATATTAATTGTGTGTACATTTTATTTATCCTCTTTATTGTATATAACTTTAAATTTATATAACAATTAAAAAGAGAATCCAACCTGTTGTTACTAGAAGGATCATCAAAAGCATATGATGTCTTCATATTTAATGTCGATAGTTTTACCGATCTGTTGAAAACTTTTATGTGTAATCTGTTATTTGTCGGGTCCATTGAATTATTAATATTAATAAGTAGTGAACGATTCAAGTTATCTTGTGCATTGTCAAATTCATGTTCAAAAGATGAAGCAGAATTATTTAGGATAATCGTCTGGCTTGACTCATTGTGTGTAAAAAATCTGTAATTTATTATATATCGTTATTGCTTATTCAAAGATTCTAAGGAAGAAATATGTAAAGTAAACGTTTATCACATTCAATTTTATCACAGTTCATTACATTGTTAAATTATTTTTCACAATGTAATTAATTAATAAAAAACTAGATAAGTAGACTTGAGTTAATTCTTACGGTATTTAAAAGAAATAATTATTAAAAATTAATTAAAAATTGTTTAAAAATCAAATATAAATTAGAAATAATAATTATAAATTGAAATTAATAATAATTTAAACAATATCTTACCTGACATTATTTTGCGTAATTGAATTACAATCTTCTACAGTTTTTGATTGTATCTGGTACAATCTTTTATTGCGTAACGGTTTTACTGGATCATTAGATGCACTTTGTTTTGACAAAGGGGTAACGATTTGTTTGATTTTTGATATTAGTGGCGTATTATTTGGATTAGCTGAATTCTTTGCAAAAATTTGCCTCTTATTATATATATTAGGCACAGATGTGTTAGTTATTTTAATTTCAAAAACTGTATTATTATTGGCCTCTAAATAAGAAATATTACAATTAGTTTGATATATTTACAATTATTTTTCTCATCTATGCTACATACTACTCGATGAATACTTCAAATCGACAAACGGCGAATTAGCAAAAGAAAGTTTCAATTAGAATTATAAACACATTTTAACTTACTGTCCGTTTCCTTCTTTTCCTTGCGATTGTGTAATATAATAATACAGTAGATAAAAGCAGCAGATGCTATTGTTGTACCAAAAACTGTTTTACTGAAACACCAAATCGCCATTTCAATATCGCTATGCGTAAATGATAATTTTACTTCAGTGAAACGTGATGATCGCACGAATACTGCTTGAAGGAAGCGAGTGACAATAAACTATATATTACTAAACAAAGTATATTACTTAGCCAAACATTTGAAAATAGAACGATTTTGGTGCTTAATACGATTTGTACACAAACATATATACAGGGTGTCCCATTTAAAACAGTACGGTCATAATATATATATATATATATATATATATATATATAATATCTCATTAGAAGATCAATAATAACTCATAAAGGAGGGGGTTGATGAAGAAATGTGTCAGATAAAAGTTGTAGGGTTTGAAGGGGAACATCTTATGATGGACACACGTTTTTTCTAGGTGGAGGTATTCCTGAGATTTAAAGGTGGTCTTTGTTTTTTTAAATGAAATTATATGATTTTTTAAATATAATATGATGCCTGCAGTTATTCTGCACATAAAAGTATTAAGATAAAGTTATCAAAAAATCAATAGTTTGCGAGATTTTATATTTTATTCTGGCAATTATATGTTTTTTATACTAAATGATTTATCTCATTATTCTGCGCATAAAAGGTACGGTTATCAAAAAACGCACAGTTTACAAGATATTTTATATTTATGTCAAAATATGCCAGAATAAAATATAAAATATCTCGCAAACTATTAATTTTTTAATTTTACCTTAATACTTTTATATACTAAATAACTAGAGAAATTATATTATATGAAAAAATTACGTGATTCCATTTAAAAATACGAAGTTGACCTTGAAATTTTTTAAACGCCTGCACTTATAAAAAAAATTTATACACTATGTAATAACCCCCTCGAAGTCATGCAACTTTTGTATGTAACAATTTTTCGTACAACTTATAATGTACAAGTTTTTCGAGATGTGCAAGTTAGATGCCCCACCCTGTATGTAACTGGATCGGTATTCCTAGCCACCAGACGTTGCCGTAAATGTAACATAATAGATAATATAAATAATGATTATGTACGAACTATCGCATAAAATGTAATTATAATTTAGATATATTAAAAATTATATTGTATTACTTTTTAACCTACTAAATTAGGATGTACGAAAGCATAATATTCTAATATTATAGATAATATTATAGATTTAGACAAATATTCTATCGGAAAAAAGTACAGAATAAAAACGAGATATGAATATTTAATATCCTGCAATATCCAATTATTAAATCAAGTAATAAATCGTATAAAAAGTGCAATTATAAAATCATTTTGCGCTCACACATATAACGAACTGTGCAATGTAGAAATTCCGTAAAACATGAAATATACAGAACAATTTATACGTTATATAATTTTTTTTTTGGACTACCTAGTCCCAGTTTTTTTAAACTTTGACATTACTATATTAAATATAGGTATAGAATAGAATGTTAGGAGCACATTTTGTGAAAAGTTCAGACAGTTCCAAGAATTATTATCTAGTCTAGAAAATTGTTTATACATCGATGAACGGGTAAGATAAGAAACGTTTATTCCAGGAAGCATTTAAACATTTTTCTATAAATTCTTTAGAGAGGATTTATAGAAAAGTATATTAAGTTAGAGTTATAAGAATAAAAAACTCTGATATTTTACAAAATCGAAGCAATATTTTATTTATTAAATAAAATAATATTAAAATTATGATTTTATATCACAAGTATGAATATAATTTTAATTTTAATTTATAAAACTTAATAATAAAACTTAATAATAAAACTTTTAATTTATAAAATTTAAGAAATTGCAACAATAAAAGAATCTTTATAAACTTCAATAATAATTTATATCGACAATATACAAAAGTTAATACAATATATATTTTTTTAAGAGTATTTATTCGCAAAATAAGAGAACCGCATAATACAATAATGACACATTTAAATGTACATATATTGAGTAAAAAAATTTTCAAAATTAATTATATACACATAAAATAATTATATACATATAAAATAGATAATTACAGAGTCATGATTACGACATCATACTCTTACATTTGTCTATTATATAAATTATTTTTATTATATTTAATATTACAAAAGTAAATTTGTGTCTCTCTAAGGTATTAATTGAATATATATTTATAAAATTTTTTATCGACAATTTTAAATATCGATTTTTTTCTCTTAAAAGAACGTTGCTTAAATCGTTCGTTTAAGTAGGTCAGTCATCTTAAAAAAAAGTTTAAGTCGAGTGCGATCATTCTTTTTTTCATTTATTAGAAACATAGACAAATACGTTTGTGTAATTTTACGTGTTTCGAATTTATTTTTGTCGACGTTACCGGATAAGTTTTATTTTTACTTATAGTGTCCTGTTTTTTTTGCTTAGGACATTGCATGTACAATGTCGATGTGGTCGATTCAGTACTAATAACAAAAATGTTACACAAATTATTATGCAGGTAATAAAACTGTAATATTTTTAAGAAACATGTTGAAAAATATGTCTGAACTTTATATTCTTCAAGTTATATGTGAATTCTATTTTCTTCCATACCAAATCTAATTAATCATAGGTATCTGTATAAAATATATTGCACTCCTTATTCAGTTATGAAAAAAATAATAAAATTAAAAGGTTAAAAAGATTAAGATTAAACTATTATCTAACCTGCAATTAGATTGCAAATTCTTATTCTGCGTAGAACTCATTGAGGAATTCTGGCTTTTCTCGATTTTAGAGGCGTTATACGGTTCCTCGAGTTTTAATAAAAAGACAGTACAATTATTAATAGCAACATATTTATCATTTGCTATTTGTAATTCTAAATTTTGCTGCTGTTGCTGCCTGCATTTAAAATATTCCATAAATTTCTTATTATCAAAAATTGTTTGGACATTTTAATACATTTTTAAAATATGAAAACTCTTATGCTGCTATGAAATTAATCAACAAATTTTGTAAAATAATCTCATATAAGTTACTATAAATTTGATATACAATATCTAACTTTATATGACAATTGCAAGATGGTTTGGTATTATTTATTGATATTTTTTCTCTCTCGCCGTACGATTCTCGTATGCTCACAGAATATTTTTTGTTGGTGGAATCTGTAATTAAATATAAATGAAAAAATATAATTATATTAATTTATTTAGTATTTTTGTCTTCTGATGAAATATAAATTATATAATAAATTGTCGATTATATGCAGTGAAAATTGCTTATGGAAAATCAAGATTATATCAAAATAAATAACATGAAAATTGCAAAGTACGGGGGAAAGGATTATATAATACCTTTTATCTTATCTATGTGTATTTTTTCATCGACTTTTATACACTCCATGTCTTCAGCTACCTTTTGTTTTTTAAATGGTGTACAACATATTGTATTCACTATTACGCACACCATTTTTAACATTTCCATTTTTACTCAAATTTAATAAATGATATGAATTCTAAATAAATGATAAGTAAATCTAAATAAATCTAAAGTAATTCTAAAGAAATCACACTGCTTCGAGATAACGATCTATAACACTTGATCTGTTATTCTCAACTATCAAAATCAAACAGATTTGAACAGATTTAAACCTACGGAATATAAACAGTTTGTGTATTTATAGGTAGAACAGAAAGACATTGTGTTATTTTCTATTTCTTTACTGATGATTGCGCATCAGTGTATATTTTTCAAGAAGTTATTCACTTAGCAAATCACTGGTACACCTTGTGTTTGAAATCATTGAAATAACTCGGAAATCGCTTGGAATCAGTTGAAAGCACTTGTGAAATTATTTGAATTCAGTTGGTTGTATGAAATCACATGAAATCAGTTGAAATCAGTTGAGAAATTACTTGAAATCAGTAATCATTTGTAATCTGTGGTACACCCAAAAAACAAGTGAATAACCCCTTGATATTTTTACAGTTTTTTCAGTTCTATACTTTTATCCGAGTAAATATCTCTAATAGTAAAATTGCAAATATTTGAAGGAGGAAGAGGGAAATGCATTCTGCATTTTAACTACAGATAATAAAAACATTACATTGTTAGGCATAATAATTTCACACCCACGCGTTTTTATGAGTACAAGAAGCGTTTCTGTTTCTTGTTTTTTGTCAAGAGCGAAGTACAAACAGTCGAGACTGCGGAAACAGTCGAAGGTGGTATTGATATGCATTAAATCAGCATCAATAAATTCCAGTAGAGAGACATATCTCTATTCTAGTTAGCGCGTGGGAAAAAAGATAGAACATACATAAATGAATATTTAATGATGTATAATAGCGACTATATTAGAGCAGAAAACAAGTCACACAAAAAGCATGTTTACGCAATCACGTCACAACGTAACATAAAAAATAAACAGCTTGCATATAAGATAAAAAAAGATGCTTTCTGTTAAACTTTCGGATATAAAATTCCTAAAATAAATTTAGATATTTCGGATGTTTCCTGTAAAGATCTATGCCTGGAAAACATTTTTCTTGTAAAAATAAGAAATGTCCACTTTACAGTTATACATAACAACCAACCAATAATCGTTCAACCATATCGTATATACATTTTCCTGCAAAACCTTCAACAAAAACTGCAATTGCTCAATGTCCGAAGGACAAGAGATCTGTTTCGGTATCGATATTTTTATTGATGGCGGATAAAAATGAAGCAGGTAGTTTTTGATAAAATTTTCATAAATTAATATTTGTACATTTCATTTAATAATTTAATTCTAGAATGTGAAAAAAGTCGGTAACATATGTAATATGGTTATCGACAAGATTCCGTTAAAATGTAACGTATGCGCAACAATATAAGGTTTTTGCGAGGTAACATAACATATATGAAGACTTATCAGGCTTGTCAATCGATATCGCCAGAGGGATCGTTATATCAGCGTTTGAGAACACGCCTATCAAATTACTGTAGGAATTAATTATTGCGTGGAGTTGCAATTAATTTTTTTATATCTACCGCGGAGGACCTTGGCGTTTCTTCAAAAGATTAATGATTCTTCAATCACCACTGACAAATTCGCCTTACGTTTCTAATGCGTTAGCGCATGTTAATTTATAGTTAAAGTAACACATTTTTCGCATATAATTATTACGGCTATGTAGAAATGTGTGGATTACTATATATAAATATAAAGTGCGTTTAAAACAATTTGTTTTCGTTATTTACTCAACAAAAAACATGCTTGAAATTATCTATTCATCATCGTAGCGGTCTGACGGGTTCGCTGTTTTCTGAAAAAAGGATTAAACGTGCTCATTTAGCGACGCATGAACAATTAAATTAGTATAGCGTTATACTTGGTTATACCATGAACATTACATTCCTGCGATAATATAATAAAATTGATTTTTGTGTGTGTGTGTTTTGTATAATTTATCCTCAACGATTTAAATAATCTAAAAAATACCAGGGCTATTAACAAGAGTTTAGTTAATAACAAGCATTTAATTCAATTTATTTAATTGTTTTTTGTATAATTTTGTTAATATTTTTATTTCTGTATAAATCACGTGTGC
>NJRP01000003.1:2345794-2363888 GCA_003063835.1 Aphaenogaster floridana
CACACACACACACACACACAGAATTTCGTGTTGCATCGTGTGCATCTACTTATAAATGCAAAAAAACATTTTACAATATCGACATAGCGCGTTTTTATGTACGTATACGTTTACTTTTTGTATTATGTGTAATTAATATATAAACGATATAAAATTAAATAAAGATAATGTATAAGGCTTAAAAGATTTACAATCAACGAAAATTAATAAAGCATACAGAGCCAGGCTAGATATTAGCCACAAGAATCACCTTTATACAGTATGCGTGCGATTTTAATTTATGTTTGTGTTTAATTTAATCTTTATGACGACCTAATTTGTTTTTGTTCTTTGATTATATAAAGATGACCTAATTAAAAGTCAAAACGTCTATTAAATTTTATATTTGACTTTTATTCTATGTTATTATTGGCACTAATATCTAGCCTGGCTTTGTATGCTCTATTAATTTTCGTTGATTTTAAACAATGTAAATTATTAATTAAATATTAATATACATTGCCGTTTTGATCTATCAAAAAATGGTAACGTTAATAACGAACTGACATGAAGTAATTGCCACGAAATAGAGAAAATAGATGCAATCTTTTCTAAATGAATTACGTCCTTGACTCGCATTTTCCATACCTACATCCGTGCTAGAACAACCTGAAGAGAATGCATATCCTGTTTATCTATTTGCTAATACAATATATATTTAGCAATACTATGAAAAAGATTAACGAGAATCATTAAAAGATGTTACAAGTTAAATATCTTCTTTATATGTGAATAAGAAATTATTATCTTATATTAATAACGATACATTTATAACTTAATGTAAATGTACTATGTTAGATTACTCAGTTTTATTCTCACAATGTTTCTTATCGCAATAATCAATGATATAGAAGTTGTAATATAATGCAACACTGAAATACTACATAAATAAGTTACCACATGAAAAATGTCCAGCAATAAAATAAAAGAATTATAATTTACAAAAATTGCTGCCACGTGCTGTCTCGATATAGATAATTGTAAGCTAATAACTGTCTGTACATTATACGTATAACGAAATCTCTCACGGTCAGATCTATTAACAGAACAGCTGCACGCTCGTAGCTATTACTTAGGTAATTATCACGATCAAATGATATCCTAATCAGCTCGGAACTTATGATTATGAAGATCCTTCGTTAGCAGACATAATACTTATATCATACTCTCATGATTCAAATTCTTGCACAATATTAACTTACGCATATGTTGTCATTTAAAAAAATATTATCATTTCAATAAATTATTTATACGTAATATTAAAGCTATGAATTTTTTAAGTAATTCGGAGTTGAATTTTTTTTAGCAAGATCATTATTTATCGCAAAATTTTAATTTCTTTATTTTTGTAAGTAATTCTTATATATATATATACAGATAAATCTGTTCATACAACGACTACTTGAAATTCAACAAAGAATAAGATTTTAATATTATTATATAATATAATTTATTTATTATTATCTCTGAAATTTAGTTCCACAAAAGCTCTTTACTTTCAATTACTTATAATTAAAGAACTAAAAGTTTGCTGCTTTTTAAAACACTTCGATATTTAAGGAAAAATGGACTTTACATTCAAAGAATTTATAGCTACAAAATGGCAGTGTAATATACCGTTGTTTTATTTTATATATCGACAACTTCATAATTGTAACAATTAAAAAAAATTGATGCAATTACATAAGAACACTATTCATGCAACGTAAACACTATACTATCGAACACAGGATAACGCGCACAATTAAATATGATAATTGCAATCGGATATCCAATCAAACATTCCGAAGTGTTGGGTATACACGTTTTCTGCGCGATTTTGTCGCTCTATTAATTTACATGCCTTTCATCGCATATTTAGAGACGCGGTCAAGCTTCTATTATAAGTAACATGATAATTCATGGAATTACATGTAAATTATTGTCGCATCAGTAGCTTCACAAATAAAATATTTCTTCAAACCAGCAAATAAAATATCTTTTTAATCATATATTTCAAAATACAGATGTATTAACAAAATTCTATTTTTGCAGAGCCACGCCGCGAGATATATCAATTTTGGTAATTGTGGCACTATTTTAAGGACGATGCGTGAATCATCAAATCATGAAATTCTCTGAAACATATAACTTATACTCAAGGCAAGTATACTTTCGAAAATATAAAATCGTAACAAGATTTAAGATTTCGGCCGCCTGCCGGTACGATTTAACTAAAATACTGAGAACCATCCGTTCCGCAATAGGGAAACGTAACTGATCATATACTATCTTTGGTATTCAAGCGTGTTAAATGGTTGCGCTTATGTGTGTTTAAAAATCATGCACGCTCCATATAATGACCTTGGTCTCCATAATGTATGCCATTATTAGCCCCGTACACTCACATGTGTGGGAGAGAATCTATATACCTAAATGTTTATGATAAACAACCGGTAGCTTGAGTAATTATTAATTGAAGGATCGCCGTACATGGATCGCGAGCATAGGCGTTTAAAATTCTCTGCACGATCTAAATCGGCACCTTTGCACCTTGATGCACGTGTGTCTTAAACTATAATCATCTATTAATAGAGAATGGATGTTAATGACCATTGTATATCAGTTCTAAGAGAAGCTACAATGTATTCAAGTGCATCGAATTTTTGATAGATAATCCGCTTTATATAGCAGGGATGCTAAGAATTGTATTTTATAATAAACATTTATTTGTAAAATTATATAATAAAATTTCTATATGGAATATTGGATATGTCTTCGTTGCATCTAACAAATCGGATTTCAATTGGATTTTCATCAAGGATCACTTATTTTCGGATGGATAAACTATACACTGAAAAAAAAATTCTTGGTAAACTTGTGAGATGCATTTAGTAATACTTTTTTTGAAATATTTGATTATTATTACCGAATATAATAATAATAACAAAACATTTTGTAATAATTATAAACATTTTAAAAGAGCAAATTTTGTTTAGTTGAGCCAACTAAATTATGTAATACTTATTATACGTTTAGTTGAAACTATTTCACCAAGGTGCTTGGTAACATTAACCAAGCCTAGACTTTCTTTCAGTGTACTAAATCTCTAGTTAATAAATGTGTTATAATAACGACAGTGTGTTAAATATTTCAAATATTTATATTACCCTTGCGCAATAAAAATTTAATTGACAGCACTATGTTAATTAGATTGGTTTCGTTGTAAATCGCTCCGTGTGCTAAACCTGTTTTCCGCGCAGCTTGATAATCGCCGATGACATTCGCTCGTGTCATTGCATGATAGTTAAAGAACGAGAGCATGCGAAAATGACGTTGAAAAATGAAATCATTCCCTGTACCGAATATCTTGGGCATTGTTTTTGTCAGGCGAACAGCCGTCGGTGACATAAAGACACGATGTAGAACAAGGGCAGGTGCATTGCGTCACCTACACTTCCTACTTCTGAAACACCGTAAAAGCAGAATTGAATAATCTCGCGTAGCGGAAAAGCAACAGCCTCTCAACGAGGCTAATCTAAGGTCGATTACTTCGCCATACGCCTGCATTTATCTGACTCATAACGGCAAAGTAGAAGTCTATCGACCCAGAAAATTTCCTTCCTTAAACTTCACAGTAAAACTATGTTGTTCATAGTCAATTAACGCTGTTAATTACCGCTATAAAAGAATTCTTTTTCTCACGGAGTGAGAAAAAAAAATTGCGTAAACTGAGCAAGATTTTCAAGCGACTTTAAAAACATTTTTTATCGAATTTATAATATTAAAATCAGCATATGCTGTGCACTCTGCAACATTTTCCGCTTGTCGTCTAGTTTCTCGCGAGAATGTATAAAACATCGTGCTAAGAGATAATGTATCTTCGAGCCCATTAATTCGCGATATGCAATTTCAGACTCGATTTTCCATAATGAACGAGAACTGGCCGATAAGTCGTCATTAGCCGTATCGCAACGCGACGTTAAGCTATAAAAATTATTCTGCAGACCACACCTGCGATGCAAGGCTAGATTTTTATCTGGCTGTTAGTATGTCAGCTCGTGGGATTTATTTCGCCACTCCTACGCGATTATGCGTTTTCCATGCAAGTTGCGATTTTCCGAAATCATATGTTATCACAAATGTACTACGTTCCAGATGTTAAACTGCTGTATCAGCTGTTACGAAGAAACGTATAAATAGTTTTAAAACGTATCGACGTTTACTATCAATTGAGGCTACACATAAGTTGAACAGAATAGCGAGATACATGTCGATAAAAAAATGAAATTTTCACATATATCAGTTTCAGGTGCATTTATTTTAACATTATATAAAATTCTACATTTTTCTCTTTATAAAATCATAAAAAATAGCTATAGAGTATAGAGTTCAAATTTTTAAAATGTTTTTAATTTATTGTTTCTCAAGATAATGAAAATATAATTTATAATATTGTGTATCTCTCTCTTTCTCTCAGAGAAATGATAGAAAATATATGTATATCAATTATAGAGACTAACGAGTGAAGATAATAGAAGAAAATTAGGTGGCTTTTCTTATGATAGATATGACAATGTCTGTTAAATAATAAATATTAGTCATTAGTAATTCTGAATATCAATAGTTGTTAAAAGAAATTAGAGTAAGAGTTATGCATTGTTGAGAATGTCCGCAGAGGCTAGATATAGTTTCTACTTCCATGCACATCATACGTAGAACAAGGATATGGTTTTAACGACATCCATCATAATGCCGTCGTTCTGCCGTTGTGCGCGTGCCAGTAATTTATTGCGACAGGCTCGATCATATTTTTTCTTCTAGTTACAGACTTCTTCTTATATAACGTAAATTAAATTATATATATGTAAATTTAACACTTATATTTTAGGATTGTAAAAAACGGATCGTTTCTAGTGACCATTTAAAATCCATGAGAATATTAATAAATATATATGTATATATGTATCGAAATCAAGGTTGCTTCTAAATCGACATGAACTGGTTAGGATAGAAAGTTTTTGTTACAATCCATTCGGAAATGCGCAGTAACCGACTTTGACTAGCAAACTATAGTCGTCGTAATAAGCGCAGAACAAATTTATTCATAAATAAACGTTTAATGAATCTTTATGCAAAAAAATTACTAAGTAAATTATTTATTATGAAAATGATCGCACTGTAAGTAATCTTGCGCAATAACTATGATTTTTTTATCTTTTGTCACAAGGGAGTCGACTTTCTTTATTCTAAAGCCTATCCAACTAAGCTAGACTGCGAGGGTAGTTTTTGTAGAGACTTAACATCCCCCTTCGGCCGCTTATGCCATATTTCGTCCATTTCTTCCATCCCCTTTTCACGAAAGCCGGAGATCTTTCTGGTCACGCCGGTAACCCATTTCCCGAGCTTTTACGCTGGCCGCGACCTGGTTATTTAAAGACTGTGACGCATTTTTATTGCGTCTCCAGTTTCACAAAGAGATAATCACTGTCGTGATTGCTGCGGGACAAATAAAACTAAAAAAAAAATATTTTCTTTGAGCAATAATATAAGATTATATAAGCTCGATAAAGTTAGAGATAAAATCACATTATGAAATATAGAACAATTGACAAATTATTATTATACGTATATTATACTATTATTATTATACATATACAGAGTAGTCCTCGTAACGGTCGCCACGATTTTTAAGGCACTTACATTAATCTGACAAAAAAGTCATAAACAAAAATTTATCAGTTTCTAACCGGCAACAAATTGCAATAATAAAAATTGACCAAACATTTTTTTCCATAAAAAAATAAGGTCACCTTGAAATTTTTAAATGGAAACTCCAATTTTTTATTGCATATTTTTGTAGTTTACCCCGAGAGCTTTCCAAAACACTGTAATTAAGTATTTTTTCATTAAGAACTTTTGAAATTATAAGGTTTGAAGGTTTTAGTATTTTGACATAAAATACAAAATATCTTGTAAAACATTAAGTTTTCGGTAATGTTACCTTAATACTTTTATGCACAGAATAATGAGACGAATCAATTGGTATGAAAAAAAAGACATGGTTGCTTTTAAGAAAAAGTATGCAAATGCAGGTTGCAAATTACATATTTTTTCTTAAAAACAACCATGTCTTTTTTTTTAATACCAATTAATTCGTCTCATTATTCTGTGCATAAAAGTATTAAGTATACCTTGAAATGTAAGAATTGAAGGAAACACCCACAAGATAACCGTGCAAGGTTGTGAGATTTAGTAAGATAGTTAAAAATATCTATATGATATTAAGTAAAAAACGAAGAAAACGATTAAGCCAGTTCCATGTTTCTGTATAGTGTTACGAGTGGGCGTAGTAACGCAAATCCATGACGGAAAAGAACCACTTGTGTGCCCTTTGTGCGCTTTTAGCGAGATTTAGAGTGATCCTAGAGCAGCAAAGGGGACACAACGGGAGACGCGAAGAGAGAAAACAGGCGAATGCGAGCGCAAGCGAATGCACCGCGTGCGCACACTCGCAAATCTATTGCCGTTGCACCATTTTTTTTTGTCTCTAGTCGCAATTACATTAACAATTCTAATCAGATTGCCACAATATCACGTGCCGGAGGCCTGCCGCGACTGCGGCCAATGGTAAAGTCGCATGTAGGAGGAAAATCATCGGCGTGACGACCGATTGAACGAAAGAGAAAAAAAGAATTATCCTTTTCCGCAACAATCCATTGAAAAAAAAACCGCTTATCGGTATGCATTAATGTATTAATGCGGAAATAACTGCTTTGAACTGACTTCGTATTGTCGTCGTTGTCGTCGTCGTTGTCGTTGTCGTTGTCGTCGTCGACATTGTCGTAGTCGCGAAATTACGTGATCCTTGAGGAACGAGGTAATCCGCCACCGCGTCCCTCTCCGCGTCTCTAGTTGTGTCCCCTTTGCTGCATCTCCCTCGGGAATGCCGCGAGCAAAGAATCCCGTGATGGGATTCCGCGAAGAAGGAATGGAAGTAAGCGGATTTTCTTATGGATTCGTTCCATTCGCATTCCTGTGCAATTAAGCATCCCCCTCTCTTCACATAGACATAACTCAATTGTCGTGATGGAAAAAAAAAATTAATTTTTATATCGTCGCGCCACGTGTTAGAGACCTCGCAAACAGTGAATTTGAATTTCGAAAACAAGCATATTTCAAATAATCAATATTATTTTATATAAAATCAATGTCTTACTTTGCAATACGAAAAGCTTGTATGTCTTATTATTTCTAAACGTATTTTTTCTGGATGTCTATGATGAAGATATTCCTTATTTTTATGAAATTGTCATCATAAACAATTTAGCGGTGTCTTCTTGCAGAATCATTCTCTTAATTTTATTAGTGTAAATTTTTTATTGTAAATTATTTTGTTATCAAGCGACGCGACGCCAAGTACATACATACCTACATAAAAAAGCAACTGCCCATATGACTGCAAAGCGGATAACGTCACGGCGCTACTAAATACCTTTTCCGGAATATTCACATTAAATAAACTTTCGATTAAAATATTTTAGAAACTAAATCTGTAATCAAAAATCTAAAAGCATTTTTGTAATATAATATTGATGCAAACTTTCGCTTGAGACAAGTCCGATCAAAATCGGTGCAATCTATACGTAACGTGAACTATAGATTTTCAGTACTGGCAGTATATATCGGAACACGGCCGTAATTTTGGAAAATTAGGACAAACTTAAATGGAATTCAGCTTATAGTGTTCAGCTAATGTTATTTAAAATTTGTAATACAAAATTTATTAAAGTTACTTTAAATATGAAATTAATGCCTATAACAAAGATATCTATTGATACAAATATATATATAAGTTATTAGTGCAATATTTCATCAAAATATATCTAATGGGTATTATATATTTATAGGCAAATATGTATTAAAGATACAGAATATTAATAAATAATTTAAAAGGTACTTTTTCAAACTTTGTAAGGCCTTTTTTATGAGATTTTATTTTTATTCAATATTAACTCTTCTAGGCCACACTGGGTGGCGGCCACAGACAAAAATTCAGCCCCAATATTTTTAAGATAGGCTTTATAATCAGTGTTCCTCCACCTAGAATCCCAAGTTTGAGTCCCTCTTTCGGATATCCGTGCAGTAGAAAGGCTTTGAGTCATGTCAGTTATGTTTGGTAAACATTTAAAAATTATTATAGGTGTGACGTATTGTTTCCCTTAAAATAATATCATTTTTACATAATTTCCTAAAAAAATGAGCGCTACTTAATATCGAATCTTTAAAAAAATACGAATTTTTAAATTGAAAAAGTCATTTTTCTAAATTTTTTCTTTTTTGATTTTTTATAAAAAATTGGGAGCACATTTCGGGTTCTGCACCATACATATTTTCGAACAACATCCTTAATATGTTTCATGAATTTTTACAACTTTATTGGTGCACATTAACTGGAATTATGAGACTTTGAATTCGTCTGGGTGGCGACCACCCACTGTGGCCGGGGCGTATTAATAAAAGAGGTGTGGCCTCGGAGGGTTAATATAATATTTTTCAATATTAATATAATATTTTAAATATTGATTGACGTCTTTGTTAAGTGCATATTATATGCATGATTAAATATAATTTGTTTTGGCAAAGTTTTACTAAAGAAAAATAAAAGCGAGTATTTATAACATTATCCTACGAACATATATATTTTTAAACACGAAAATATTTTGATCAAAGTAAAATAATACTATTTGTTAAATATTTTATTTAAAATTTTGCAATTTGCTGCAAATGTGTAGCACAATCAAATCAAACATGTATTGATTATTTATACAGGGTGTTTCCTAAGTAAGTAGACAAACTTGAAGGGGATATTCCTTGGCTTATTTTAAAAGGAAAAGGTCCTAAACGTTTGTCCTAAACTGCTTCGTTTTTAAAATACAGGGTGTCAAAGTTGTGCAAAATAAAATAAAAATTTCAAAATTCTGAGAACGTTTAAAGACATTTTATTCAAATTTGGTATGCGTTCCACATATGTGGTATTAACAACTATTTTCTAGTACCGATGAAATATTTTTAGATTTACTAGAGGCGTGTGTATGGGTAACCATATTAAATGTTTTAATAAAAGAATGGTAAGCTACTGTTTTCTTCCAAGTTAAACATTTTTTTTAATTCCAAAACAATTTTTAAAAAATAAAGAAATTTTTATTTTATTTTGCATAACTTTGACATTCTGTATTTTTAAAACGAAGCAGTTTAGGACACATGTTTATAGGACCTTTTCTTCTTAAAATAAGCCAAGGAATATCCCCTTCAAGTTTATCTACTTACTTAGGAAACACCCTGTATATTCTAATAAATCTTAATTTAAAAAAAAATGAATAATTTTTTCTAAAAAAGAAAATCTTCGCATCTTCTCGATGAAGTTTCTTTTTTTCAGATAATTCAAGCGCGGCAGTACCTAAACGATCTTAGATGTTTGTAGCGTCATCTATCAACCGCCTTCTGTAATATGTTCATGAGAAAGTTGTGATTTCAGCAATCGAACATGTAGAAAATAATATGAAAGATTATCGTAAACACAAAAATTGGAAATTGTACCACAAATATAACAATTTTAATAATTATGTGATAGAATAATTTTGTTATAGAAATGTAAATTTTATACGAAATAAAACAGTTAAAGCTTTTCAATTATTTATGAATAATGGAACATTTACGAAATTATGCATGCTGTAATCACTAGTAAATCATATGTGTGATTTAATTTTCACATTAAAAATAAATTAATAATAACATTAAATGAAAATAATTTATATAAAATCCGTATTCTTCAGTATTACAAGATAAGTAATACTCATTCTAATGTTCATAGCAGTTGTGTAGTTAAACCCGTGAAAAAAAAGTTTTAATTAAAGGTAATTGTTAATGAAATACGTTCGAGAGAATTGAAATTTTATATTCTTTTTGTCAGTCACAGATGTGAAAAATTCCGCAAACGTGGATAAACTTCCGTCTGTCAGCAGGTAACTGGAGAATGCTCAGTTGAATATGACCGATCGTCGATGATTACACGACATTTATGATATCACATCAAAATACATAAATCGGTGAAATTTAAAAATATAAAATACAAATTATGTTTAATATATATAATTAGTAGTTAATATAAGAGAGATTTGATTGCTAAAGGCAATGTAAAAAGTAATTTAGAAATACATATAACTTCTAGATTCGAGAAAATGAAAAAATATGTATATAAAACAAAAGATTCGTGAAAATACACTGTCAATGAAATATTAAAGACTCTAGTCTCTTCCATCCTACGAAAATTTCCGTAGGATGGAAAATTTGTTGTACATTATTCTCCTCTCAGCAAATATTGCAACTAGAGTGAAAAGAAATAAGTTGTAAAAAGTATAGACGGTTTAATAGAGAAATAGAAGAAAAATATAATTATATTTAAAAAACGGAATATATTCTGACGCGTGTAAAAGAATGTTTTTTTTTTTTAAGAAAAATGTAATATTGTTTTGCAGTTATTAACCCACCAATATTCACGACGATAAATGCCAGTATAATTATAAAAATCAGAAACAAAATGTGTTTACATTAAGGCTGTGTTCCAATATTCACTGCCAGTACTGAAAATCTGTAGTTAACGTCACGTATACTATAGATTTTCAGTACTGGCAGTGAATATCGGAACGCAGCCTAAGAATTGATTTTTTATTCTTACATATCATTTCTGCTTTACGTCACTGATTCAAATATTTCAAAAGTTTGAAAGAATTATTCCAATATCTACAGCTAGTACATTTAGATTTTTATCTTTCCAATGTTTATATATATATATATATACCATAATATTTTCAATATTGGAAATTACGTTATAAAAAATGAATTATTAAGAGGGGAAGGGAAAGAATCAATATATCGCTCCGATTATTTTAAATATTTATTATTTCTCTCATTCCATTCGTACTTTGAACAATTGCCGCCAGATCGCCGCGCCATTTCGATATCTCGAGAATCGCAACGTCATTCTTCGCCGCAGATTTCGAATCGCAGTTAGTCGCGGAGCGCGTCGCGGCGGAACGCAGAGTCGCAATTCGCATTCGTACGCGTTATTTCGCATTTCCCGCGATTGTTGCCGTTTCCGAAAGTGGATGTTCGCGAAAGGTCATCGCGGCCGTGTTTCGCGACGCTTTAAACGCCGTCATCGACGTCGTTGCCGCGATTCCGACGGGAGAGACGCCCGAACGCCGTAATTTCACGTCGTAATTTCACGATTTGCCGCGCGCGGACGGCGCCTACGTTGCGGCCGCTCCGCTCCGGAGTATCTGCCCGTTTTTGTAAGCGTGTACAACCGTCGCGTGCCGCGTATATTACGCTCGCTGGATCCGCGGGGAGGGCGGCTGGTTGGCGCCGAGCGCGGCCGAACGCGGCCGAGCGGGCGGGTCGGCGACGTCGGCGTAAACCGTCGGGAAACATGGCGGCGACGTCGAGCCGCCGCTGCGTCGAGCGCGAGGTTGGACTGGTTGGAGCCGCGTGAACGCACGTTCCCACCCGGTTGCGTGGACACGCTGCGTACGTACCGTACCGTGACCGTGGGGCGCGCGCGCGAGCCGCTCGATAGAACCGGGAGAGAGAGAGAAAGAGAGAGAGAGAGAGAGTGAGACGGGGGAGAGAGACGAGTCTTAACGCGATGAGCGCGCGCGGCGCCGTGATGTGACAGCATGTGCAGTGTTTCGTGACGAAAGGAGTCGCCCGCCGCGGCCGACTCGGAATATCTGCCCGCTGTCTGGATAATATCGTCGCGCGATTAATCGGCAGTCCCACCAGTCCAAAGTGGCAAGTACGTATCTTCGCCAAGTATTTCTTTTCGCTTACTGTGTAACGAGTCAGCTCCTCTCTCTATCTTTCTCTTTCTTACCTCCTCCCCCTCTCCCTCCCCCCCTCTCTCTCTCTCTCGCTCTCGCTCTCCTCTCTCGTCCACGTCGCTCGCTGTTTTATCAAACCGCGCGATATCGAGCCGTTCTATCAGTCGCGAACTTCAGCCCTGCTGAAGTTACTGTCACGCGACATCATGTGAGCGCACTGGCGGGGCTGGCTCGTTCGAGTGTTGTTCCCCGCACACCCGCTGTCATTCGCAAGGGCATTGACACCTAGAGCGCATCGCCCTCGAGAGACGGCCCTTATCTTCGGAGGACACGGTGTTAACGACCCAAACGCGTTAATCATCCGGCCGCGTCTGCACGGTTCCGGATAAAGGCGGGCCGACGGGGAGGTTGAGGTAGGCCTTGCGTTGCGAGCGATTTGTCGCGCCGCGGTGCTTCGCGCGATGGCGATCGTGTAACGAGCCGCCCCGGACTCTCGCTGTCGTCCCGATCGAATCGACGTCGGAACGCCGATTGTCTTTCGTGCCGAGGCGCCGCAACCCTGTTCGTCAAGACGACGTGTCCGATCTGGGACACATCCGGATCGATTCGCCGGTAAATACGCGCATTCGACATCGTTGACACTCGAGAACCTGGTGGACGGTCGAGAGGGAGTCAGTCTGGCGCCTCTCTTCCTCAAGCGATTCGTTTCAATTTGAGGATCGCGAGCTGAGAAATTGCGCGAGGATGATTTCACGATTTTGCGGAGGAAAAGAGGGAATCGTACGACGGAGGATCTCTTTCTAGATGAAGACGGCGGTAGATCTTGGGAAACGACCTCGAACGTCAAGACCATCGAGATCCTCGAGGAGGATCGCCGCTGGCAGAAATAATAGATGAAAGAGGGAGAACTCACGTAGCACGCACACGTGTGCGCAAGCTGGATACATACATTCGTGATAAATAGGTCAGGCGCTCCTCAACACCGCGGTCGTTGACCCGGGACTCGCCCCGCCGATAAAACAGAATGTTAATTGTCTGGATTTTTCATTACCTATATACGCGCCGACGATAGAGGTCACCACGGCCCCGAGACCCGCGCCTGTTTCATTTTTTATTTTATTCCATTGTTTTTACCTGTTATCGTTAAGGCCTCCGCACAATCAAAAATATAAGGAGCAAGGAATTAAACATAGGGAATTGGTATGTGGAAGAAGGAAGAAGGAAAAATCTTCCTTCGCACAACCCAAGTAGAACACGAAAGTCATGATGACGTCAAAATGAACTGTTGACCTAGTTCTAAAATGACGCCTTTGACATCATTTTGAAGTCATCATGACTTCAAAATGATGTCAAAGGCGTCATTTTAGCATCATTTTGACGTCATCATAACTTTCTGTTTTACTTGGGAATCAAAAATATTAGGAACAAGGAATTAAACATAGGGAATTGGGATGTGGAAGAAGGAAGAAGGAAAAATCTTCCTTCTTCCACATCCCAATTCCCTATATATTTAATTCCTTGTTCCTTATATTTTTGATTGTGCGGAGGCCTTGACCTGGCCTGGGATCCTCTAACGTCTTAGCGACGACTGTCGTTGTCGTTAGCGAACAATAGCCTATGAGAGTTGCGCTTTTCACCAGGATTGTCCTTGCCATTGGCTGTCGCTAGTTAACGATACCGAAAATCGTCGATAACAAGTTACTGAATCCTGCTACTGATAAGCGACGTTTATCAGGGTTCTTGGCATCGTCGCGTCAGCATCTCGAACGAATGCTTCTTGCGTTCCTTTCAAAAATTTCCGCAGGGATGACTGATCCGCAGTCATTTGGGCTTAAGGCTGGGTCTACAATAGGGTGTAGTAAGCTTTAAGCCCTAAGAATTGACCAATCACAGACGATTATTCTCCTCACATTCGACTGTGATTGGTCAATTTCTTAGGGCTTAAAGCTTATTACACCTATTGTAGACCCAGCCTAAACGAACCTACGGACCCGAGCTCGATACATTGCAGACATTCACGTACGTTTACAGTCATGTATAATACATGTTTTTGTGAGCGATAATGCAAAGAATATTTGAGGAAAAGTGGAAGCGAGATATGACCTAATTTGAGAGTAATTAAAAGAGAGAGGATAAGAACGAAACTCGATATACACACACGTTTGTTATAGATAAAGCAAGATAGCGGAAGCTAAAAAAGTTAATTTTTTACTTATTTCTTAATTAAAAAAAATCTTTTCCAAAACTGTACCGCTCGTTGTTGACCTAGTTCTAAAGATATTAGATTATAGAAAATAAAAATGAATATTTGAGGAAAAGTGGAAGCAAGATATGATCTAATTTGAGAATAATTAAAAGAGAGAGGATAAGAACTCGATATACACACACGTTTGTTATAGATTATAGATAAAGCAGGATAGCGGAAGCTAAAAGTTGATTTTTTACTTATTCCTTAATTTAAAAAAATTTTTCCAAAACTGTATCGCTCGTTATTGACCTAGTTCTAAAGATATGTAGATTAAAGAAAATAAAAATGAATATATTTCTCTTTATAGTTTCAACAAAAGAGATAGTTCCTCAAAGGTTTTTTTTTCTTCAGTGCTACCGTAGCATCAAATAATTTTATCTTGTTTTTACAACATATTAAGAAAAATAGAAATTAATTCATAAAAATATTTATTGATTTGTTACTAAAATAGTACAAGAGAACGTCCAATATCTGTAGAACGTTATCTAATTCGTAATTGTGCGTGTAATGTGATTTTATATCTCGTTCCGCTGTCGTTCACCCTCGTTAATCATTAAAGTCGCTTACAGTGCGCACTCACATGCGTGCAGGCTGTTGCCCTCCGCAGCAGCGTTGTTAAATTTATCAGAATTAACTAAGCGTGGTCAATGCTTCGATGTATATTTAAACTTCGTCCGACGATCGCGAGCAGGCAGAACGCGCCGGCCTTGAACCCAAAAACTATATTCGATAACTGTACTATATAACTATATATTCGCGTTACCATGCCATTAACTGGAACCGCGAGCTGTCTGCGCGGTCCCAAGGTTAATTGCGCTAAACTAAAATGTAGGGCTAAATATAGAAACGATTGCCGTGTCAACCCTATTGTGCGAGGACTAGATGCTTTTATCCGTACAATGTCGTGTCCTTAGACACGCGACTTTTTAAAGCGAATTATTCACACATGTGTGAAAATTAATATTTTCACGCACGATTTCCTCATTAATGATTCTTCGTTAATTGTTGTTACGTTTGCATATAAATCTGATCTTAAATTTTGAAAACAGAAGATTACTTTATCTTCTTTTATTATACGGCTGTTTTATTATACAGCGATAATCGATTAAGAGTAGAGGTTGCGTTTCAACCAAGCACTTTATAAAACTAAACTTCAACCTAGTAGTTAGATAACTATAGCTATCGAGAATTAATTACTATATTTCCGTAATCCGCGCTGTTACGTCGTAAACTTTGCTGCATTTCTTTAGCAAAATTATTTGCCCTCGATAAAGTTCTTCTCTATTATATCCCCTTCTGCGAATAGTTTGTGTAATAATTTAGGAGACGGCGGACATAGATATCCATTCAAAGCGTATATGATCGATCGATCGTACAACAAATTGCAATTGTGTTACGTCACATGAGAAATCAACATTAATTTGACGACATTAAGCTACGTAACGTCACGTCATTCGGTCAATTAGATTACTGCCTGGACGAAATTTAACTTCAACGAAGTTCGAATGTAAGCCGAAACGATATTGTTTTGTATTTTAAAGTGTCCACCAAGGACAATAGTGGATACAGATACTATAGCTCGAACTCGACAAACAATGCATACCGTGAGAAAACTGAACAATTCTACAGTCAGACGTTTGTACATTGTAAGAAGGTTGAATTGGAGATTGGAAGCCGATAGGAAACTCTTTCCATATTTACGTCTTGGAGCGTTTCTCTCTGACTTGATCCTGTATAACAGTACGATTATCTATGCAGGATGCGACATTTAAATGCCTCTCTCGAATTTGATGTGAAGAATTTGTAGAATGCAATTTACGTATTTTTAAATATTTATGTATATCTTAATATATTAAAAAATATTCAAATGTAAATGATACAAAAAATAATTTTATAAAATTTATATTAAAATATATCTGAACATTAAGAAATGTATAAATGAAGAATTTCTTTTCTTTTTCATTTTCTCTTTCTCGATTCTAGATTTTTGAATTTAAGATAATATAGTACATGGTTAAATCCATCATCAGCTGCAATATGCAAGCAATAACAATATAGTAATTCTATTAAAAAAAACACAAATGATATCTCAATAAAATGAATTTTACAAGAAAAATTACATTTATTACGTTTGTTTTTCGGAATTATATAAATGTTCTACACATTTCTTCTGATCCAAACGCATTTTTTGAGAGACGACTGTCTGACTGATGGCCATTTCTACCAATGCAGATTAACTTTAATCTCAGTTTAACTTACTCTTTATCTTTTTCTAATTCTTAGAACTAGAAAAAGATGAAGAGTGAATTAAACTGAGATTAAAGTTAATCTGCATTGGTAGAAATGAACATGAATCGTTGTACGCCCTAAATTGATCCTGCGCGATATACAGTTTGGAGCAACAGAGCGCGATCGTCAATCCGATAAAAAGAGCTCGCATCTCTACCGTCACACCGGCGAGCAAATCTTAACTCCAAAATCACATTTTGTTCGTATTTACGTGTCTTTTGACGATAGGCTCAATGACTGCATTCAACAGAAAGAGCAGCTTTGCAACTGTTGTAAGATTCTTTAATCCTCCGACTGAATATGTTTTTTCGACACCTTTCTACTGAATACGTGGGTCTTTTGCGTCCGACGCTATTTTCCTCACTTTAAAGTATTTTAAAAAATCTAAAAAAATTCATAGAACATCTGTCTACATTGTAGTTAATGATTTCATTAGTCATTTTGACCATTTATTAAATATTTTATTTTTAATGAATTCTGAACATTAACGAAGGAAAGACATGAGTTTCTTTAAAAATATGTAACTTTTTTTCTGTATGGAGGAGGAAAAAATCTTTTTAAGATTTTTCACTTCAAGGCTCAATGTTCAAGAAAAAAAATAGTGCTAATCGATATCTGCAAAAAAGTTGAATTATTTAGGAGGATCAAAATGGACAACTTTTTAGTAGTGAAAATTATGAGAGAGAGAATAAATTAGAATTAAAGTTAAAATTAAATATATTTGAATATGTCAAACATTTTACAATATTTTATTAAAAAGTCTCATATAATAATTGTTTTAAAAAAGTTAATAAAGGATAATTATATTTTTATTTTTATTTAGCGATAACTAAATAGGGAAGCGACGATTTGTCAAAATCGTTTAAGGAGATATTGTTTTAACAAAAAAATATTTTTTATACATAATTAGCAATAATTATGTTACTTACATAAAATGGTGATATCTGGGTCGTTCACGTCCGTGCAAGATTTGACTTGTTTGGCAATCGGCGGTATACTGAGCTTTCGTAATGGCTCTGCGGTTACAAGTCTCTTCTATCGTCTAATTTTTTTAGGGAGAGGAGTCGGGCAGGCAGGTTTGCCGGTTTAACAGATAAAAGTAAATGTTATTTTGGCTCGGACACCAACGACCCACGTATTCAGGCGGAGGGTTAATATGATTGGTTCTTGGCCCTTAGTTCTTCACTGGATCTAAGTTTATAAATCAATTAAAGAATCTTACAACAGTTGCAAAGCTGCTTTTTCTGAACGTAGCCATTATAATCCCAGGTACGAGCGAACGGTCCGCCGATCAACCGACTAACTTTGGAACTCGTTTTCCTTGATGCTTTGCCCTAAGAAATTAATCGGTACGAGGAACTTATCGAAAAATCTCGAGTATATTTGCCTAAATCCAGA
Source organism: Aphaenogaster floridana (assembly GCA_003063835.1). NCBI lineage: Eukaryota > Metazoa > Arthropoda > Insecta > Hymenoptera > Formicidae > Aphaenogaster > Aphaenogaster floridana. The sequence goes on from NJRP01000003.1 coordinate 2,363,630, forward strand.
CGGATGGTGATTCGACATACTTGAGACATCGAAAATGAGCTCGACCCGATCGATATCAGACGTACTTCTATTAAGCTAGCAGCCCCACTACATTGGCAATCATATTAGATTTAGATGTATTTCAGCACCATCGGTTACTAGGCGAGTTATGTGTACCTGTAATAAGCTAGCAGGACCAAATGAGCAGAATCAAATGGGACCTATCAGATTTTTTAGTACCCATTTTGTACTAATTTGTACCACTAATAATAATTTTGTA
>NJRP01000003.1:2364183-2438947 GCA_003063835.1 Aphaenogaster floridana
AAAAAAATTAATATATTGATCCATTCTGCTCAAAACAACCCCCAATTGAATTCAGCAATATTAGTTTCAAGAGTACCCTTTCTCACGAGCAGAGTCAATCGCTACTTGCACATTTGATTCGGGATAATTTGTACCGCAAAAATATAAAGTTTCAGATTTTCTACCCCTAAGTAGTGACTGAGTCTGCTCGTGGAAAAGAGTACTTTACTCTTGAGTCTGATAAGGGTCGAGGGTAGTTTCCGAACGAACGGCGGGGGTACAAAATCTGGAACTTTATATTTTCGCGGTACAAATTATCCCGAATCGAATGTACAAGTAGCGACTGATTCTGCTCGTGGAAAAGAGTACTTTACTCTTGAGTCTGATAAGCGTCGGGGTAGTTTCCGAACGAACGGCGGGGGTAGAAAATCTGAAACTTTATATTTTCGCGATACAAATTATCCCGAATCAAATGTGCAAGTAGCGATTGATTCTGCTCGTGAGAAAGGGTACTTTACTCTTGAAACTAATATCGCTGAATTCAATTGGGGGTTGTTTTGAGCAGAATGGATCAATATATTAATTTTTTTTCGATGGTACAAATTAGTACAAATTCTGCCGTTTGCATTTCTGTACTTTTTTTCCTTTTCTTCAATTTTTTTTATGGTCCTGCTAAGAGAATGTTAAGATAGCAGCGCCACGGTTTTTTTCAAAATGGCACGGGGTACAAAATTATTATTAGTGGTACAAATTAGTACAAAATGGGTACTAAAAAATCTGATAGGTCCCATTTGATTCTGCTCATTTGGTCCTGCTAGCTTATTAGAGGTGTTATGTGTTTTATTCATGTTTGTTATTAATTTCTCGAAAATTTTAAAATTAATCAGCTAAACCCTTCGTAAATCGTTCTATGAGAAAAGTGCGTAAAAATATATGCCCTCTGTTAAATATCGTATTGCTTTTTTAAAAAGCAAAAAAAAAGAAAGCATTTTCTTCTTTCTTTAAAATTTTTGAAATCTGTTCTAAAATCGTATATCCTGAAAAAGAATTGCATTTTTTATTTATTATGTATGAAAGTAATTCTATGTGCATACTTACATCAATATTTCTTATTTCGCATTTTCAAACTTTTTGAAGCTGATCTACTTCTTTTCAAATATTCTCTGAACAGTGTATTTTACGAGAAAAATGCATGAAATCTCCGTTTTTTTTTCATCGAGAGTCTGAGAAGTACAGCGTACAATGCACCACTTATATACACATAGTACCCTTCGTTCAAAGGTACTGGCGCAATCGTTGGGTCTCGTTAGGAATCGCGTGGCTTATCGTGCGCGATAAGCGCCTACATTGTAGTTTCAAATTGCTACGGTAAAGTCCGCAGTCATTACCGTACGGTATAGAAAAATATGCAGGCATAACCGGCGAGCGACCACATCGTGCAAGATGCGCCGGCAATAATGCATTTGACGTCTCGTAAATTCGATGGTGACTAATGACAGGCGGCCGCGCAAAAGCAACGACGTCGTGTCATCATCGATCAGCGGTTTATAACGGCTTATCCGCGCGTAACCGCGCATACAGATCTAATAACCGTCGCATGATAACGCTATTCTCCGAGGAAACAATGGCCCGCTTTCTCGTATTTAGACCCGCACGCGTCCGCGATTCCAATCCCCCGGGTTTTTCTCACGTGTTCACCGTAGATTACGCAAACGCCGTTTATCGTCTTCGTTAAAATGTCACGCTATATTCGTCCCGCCGGTATTAATCGGTTTACCACGGCGTTGGTTTAAGAACTCATTAATAATTGCGTTGATCGTAAATCATTCCCCCCGAAAGGTACTTTTGTCTAAGATCCGCATCTTCCTGTTCTACATTTAGCGCTGTATTGTACGCTGTATTGTAGCGCTGTTTGATTTTCATTTTAGTTGGACCTTTCCGAGTGTTGTTTGTCTAAATATGGAAATTGATTAAATGTTACTGGTTGGGTTAGTGAAGTACTTGGTTATGTACTATCCAATTTAACAGAGAATTGCAATTATTCTAACTTTTAGTATTTGCTGTATTAAAGTTTAATTTATGATATTATGTTTTCATATGACTTACAATATTGAATTACGTGTTTCATACGCGCGTTATTGCTTCTATTCTTGAAGTTCTCGAATTTTTTAGCATGAACAATTGTGTGTGTTGGTTTGTTCATCGTAATTAAATTTCTTGCGGCAAAATTAAAACATTTTTCGATCACAACAACGATCATTATCATATATTAATGTTAATGTTAGCATTAATGTTTTATTCAGTTGCGATAAATATTAATTTCTTGTGATCCACACTAATAACGGTGTATATGTTACAGTTAAAACCCGAAACTTGTCAAAACCCGAATTTACTAGGAAGTTCTAGTTGTAACTAAGCCGGTTCGGCAATACGCGTTCTAACTGAAATAATTTATAAACAATTTAAATCGAGAGATTTAAGACGCCAATGACGGTCATAGCGGATCTTAGTGCTCCAATAATATTAATGTGTGACTTTTCTATAAACTGCGCGCCGTTACTATCGGACATGTAACACAGCTCTCGAATATCACAACATTAAATTGAAAAATCAATTTAATGATATACTGATGCTAACAAGCATCTACAATACGAAAAACAGTTTTTCGGGTTGGGATGGGAAGGGGGGAATCTTATAGATGCTTGTTAGCATCAGTATATAGAAAAGTCACACATTAATATTATTGGACCACTAAGATCCGCTATGACCGTCATTGGCCTATCTCTCGATTTAAATTGTTTATACATATATGCGGTCTTATCCTAATTATTATGAAATAATTTAGTTAAAACTAGAATTGACCGACCTTTTTAGTACATTCGCGTTCTAACTGAAATAATTTAGTTAAAACTAGAATTGACTGCTGTTAGTAAATTTGCGATCTCAAATTTGGTCCCGACTGACCACGGTCCCGATTGACCACGATCCCGAGTGACCACGGTCTCGTACATACAACTTTTGCGAGGTCCACCCTCCCTACCGCCTTCGCGAAGGCCCCCCCGCACCCACACCGGCGGTAGGGAGGGTGGACCTCGCTAAAGTTGTATGTACGGGACCGTGGTCACTCGGGACCGTGGTCAATCGGGACCGTGGTCAATCGGGACCAAATTCGAGATCGCGAATTTACTAACAGCAGTCGGTCAATTCTAGTTTTAACTAAATTATTTCAGTTAGAACGTGAATGTACTAAAAAGGTCGGTCAATTCTAGTTTTAACTAAATTATTTCAGTTAGAACGCGAATGTACTAAAGAGGTCGGTCAATTCTATGTTTTAACTAAATTATTTCAGTTAGAACGTGTATTACCGAACCAACTTAGTTACAACTAGAAATATTCTTAATAAATTCGGGTTTTGACGGGTTTCGGGTTTTAACTGTAACATATACACTCAGAGAAAAAAGTCGTATCAGCAACTAGAAATTTGTGGACAAATAGCGCCTCAACTATGTGCTATAAAGTTGCAGTAACAACAACATATAAGTTATATGAACTAAGAAAACATAGTAATATTAACCATTTATAGTAAATCATTGGATAAACTACATATTTATCTAAATATTTGTTTAAATTGGAAAAATGTTGTTGTCATATCTTATTTGTATGAAGTTTATATAAATAATATATAACAAGTCTATATAACTGTATAATTATAGTTGAGTCGCTATTTCACTATCAATTAATAGTTCACAAATCTAGTTAGCGTGATTATATTTTTATAGTATTCAGTACTACTTTAGTTCCTATTACTTCATAAAACTAGTTGCAACTACTTAAATTTCAGAGTTGCTAAATTATAGTTGCCAGAACTATTTTGTTCTCTCTCAGTGTAATGAAAATTTCCATCGAATTCATCCTACTGTACGCACGCTATTTTACCGTGTTTGGAACGTGGTGTTATAAAAACAACCCAATATCAAGGTACGAGCGGCATTTCACATTCGAGCCGGCGTCAACCGTGTGCGGACTGGGTTATTATCGAACAGTAAATTTAGCAATACGACCGGTACGTCGTATATCGAAACAGAAACGCCTGTAAACACTGTCCGTTCATCCTGACCCAGATAGCCGGCAGTCTCTTCCGCTATATTTATAGGAAGAATCTCAGTCCGGCCCTTTGGATTCGATTTGATCCGAGCACTCCTTGCCGAGTGGATGGCACGCAAAAGGCAACACGTTCGGATGACACGCTGCTTGGAATTTCAATAACTAGCGACCGGTTAAGACAACTTCTGGCAAGTAATCCGATAGTGTTCTATTGATATCCGAGCTATAGCATTTCAGACGTACGAAATCGATCCCAGTTGTAGTATCGTAGAGATCATGAAGTTATTATGAGATTTTATGTTCCTTTTGACATCGTTCCTTTTGACGAGTTGTATGCTAGATTTTCACAAGCTTGACTTCTAGATTACTGCGTGTAAACGTTTATTCTTCCCAATTGCATCGTTGTTGCAAATTTAATACAGTTATTATATTATTTAATGATGCACGAAAGAATGATGATACTTGAAACGCTGTCGATCGTATAAAAAGTTAAGCCTGTCGTGATTTCGCAATCGGAAGTTCAAGTAAGCGACTTAATGGGAACGATCAATTATAAGCCAACGAAGAAAAATGAAACACCATTCGTCATACTTGTACGGAAAATTATGCGAGAGTTTTTCTCCGATAAATGTTACGGCGTTCGTTGAACAATGGAGAAACACGGTAGACTTTTTATCAGCCGGGCTTGATCGGCTCTTGCCAGGTTGAGCCATGACGTGTCGGATTTACCGTACAAAAACAGACCGTGGCGAATCATCACGAAACGATTGCTGCAAGCGCGGTGCGCAACGCGTCCTTTAATTTTTATTAAAACCGGTCTGTACGGCGGGATACGCGTGCAACAATGTTAGTTGACAATGAATTACCGTCGCCGATAGTATCGTTAATTTCTCGATTCTAATGCAATCGAAAAGTCCGCCGCGGACCTTGCACATAAATCCAACATACGAACTATCGCCAGCTAACTTATCTTGATGACATCGTAATACATCACGTTCTAAACACACGCCACTTTTCGTGGAACCATGAGCGTCTACCGCGTGTTCATTTTCATCCGTGCAGATCAATTTCTGCGAAAATTTTATTTCGATTTTTTATGATATTATTTGCAATTGACTATTTACTTCCAAGACTGGTTGCTGCAAGCTACGATAAATTCTCTTTTCTTAAATGTTTATATTTGCTACTTAAGAAATTGCAGACTTCTTCAGTACGATCATTAAATGTCAACATCTAGATCTAAAAAAACACGGATAAAAGCACATAAGAAATTTCAATTTTCTTGATTTCCTTGGAACAATTACATAATTAGAAGTTAATTGCTTAATGAATTCAGTTTGTATCGATAGGTATTATAAATATAAAAGATTTTTATATTTGTTTATAACAACAACGGGACATTGACGACAATTGATACAAGGTATATTTTTCCATCTACGATTTTACTTTTCGTTTTCATCCCTAATTCTTTTTTTAATTGAAGAAAAACGATATAATTTACATATAATTTATTTTTTGCTTTAAAGAGTTGGAAAAATTTTAAAGCTGAAAATACTTAATTTTTTTATTGATATTTTTATGATGCGGCAAAAGAAAATGAGAAAATGTAATACGTTGCAGACTTCAATACGAATAAGGGTTGCGTTAAGACATTAGAAAAGCGTTTTCCCAGCGGGCACCCAGTACATCGAATGTATAATTTCGTCTTATTAGATTTGCGCATTTAGTAGCCCGTGACTTTTACGAATGGGAAACTTCGAACCGAGTAGCAATTCTTCGCGTCAAGTGGCGATAATTAACGATCGCGAATGGTGAATCACGAGGAACGCAGAGCAGATATTTTAGAATCAGGATTCATGATATTAGCCATTTCTTACGAACATGTCCGTCCGGGTTGCGCAACGGGATGCTATTAGTCTTCATTAGAAACAGGATCGCGCGCATCTCGCGGCGCATTTACGGTCTAGGCATAAATCTATCATTACATTGGTCACGCCGCGCCGCAACGGCGACAACGCGCACTTCTTTGTAATGCATTGTGTGTCGGTTGTATCCTTGTCACATTGTTGACACGCGTCTGCCGGCGACAATTTCGCACTGTCACGCGATGTCACCGTTACCTTGCAACACATGTGTGTATATACGCACATATACATATAATTATACATAATTAACATAGTAATAGGTCTTGCTTTCGTCGAAACTAATTACTTTATTTTGGGAAGTTGACCCAAGGCGAGTTAAAATTTCAAATATTTCGGTTCGCTGATCGCAATCGCGATCGATTGACTTCACCGTTCGTCCTCGATTATCGTCGCTTCCGCTTTAAGATCGCTCGTTAATCCCAAACTTCGACAAGGACTTTAGACTGGAACGTCATCCGAGAACTATCAGATTTTCTCGTTATTATTTAATATTCTCCTTTTCGTGAGCTTTTCGCGTCGCCTCCGATAAAGCGGGGATCGTTCATATATTATCAGGCGTCGTGGCGTCACCAGCGACTTCTAAAGTGGTCGTACATAGTTAATTAGTAGAAGAATGTTCGCCGATTAAAACTGGGTCACGCGACTGACGTCCATCTCCATGCCTGACCGGGTGGTGATAGTTATTCTTAGCTCCCGGGAGAGGTGCGAGAGAGGGCCGCCGCAAATTGCAGGGGTGCATTGTTGACATCATCCCGCATTCTCGCGTTGTTCACGTGAATGAACGTTATTGCATCTCGTCGGCCTGCTCGAGAGCGAGAAGTTCAAGGACATCGGTCCGATCGTTTTAATGTTCACGCTAATCGATTAATCGCTTTCGCCCGTCAGCGATAAATGTGTCGTACTTACAAGTTGAATTATTGTTTCTTACTTTTTTTTTTCTTAAACTACAAATTTAACTATCGTAAATTGCGGTGATATGAAGAATATTTTTTACAAGCTAGATCTCATTTGCATATGCATAAGTGCGTAATAAGTATTTTATTATTTTTCGCCATTCCGTTTGTTGGAACTTTAAACAGGGTTGTTTCGATGTATCGGGTCTTCGCATCCCTATACTTAAATCTGCAAATCAAGCAACCCGAATTTCTTTTCCCTGCGGCAGACGCACCTGCCGCAGGTGCAGGTTTCCCGCCAATGAAATGACGTTGCAGGGCAATGGCCAGAGTGCGGGCCGAATGTAATCGTTCAGGTAGGCCAATTACGATAATTCGTTTATTAAAGATTTGTTAATTAAAAAATTTTTGCAGAACGTTTAATCCGTCTATGTTGCATAAATATTAATTAAACAAAATTTCTGCTATTATTGAATGTTTTATTCCAAAAATACCAAGAATTTTAGAAACGATGTATAGTAACGCGCGCGCGCGAAATAAGAATTTTAATGACGATAAATGTAACAGACATTGTTCTTTGAAAATATTGAAAATAGCACGGGTAACAAGGGAAATTACATTGCGATCAAATTTATTAAAAACAAGGGGTAAAATGAACTTGGAATTGGCATTTGGAAAATTAATGTTGTACTAGCATTATATTGTCTCGAATTTTATAAAGAACAATCAATCAAAAATATATCGATATCCTACGTATCAATTTTAGAAATGGCAATTTTAGAAGATAAAAAGCGAAATGGCTTGAAGTGTATAAATTCATAAAAGTATAATGTATGTTCGATTTGTACAATATGATGTAAGTTGCATAAACAATATTAGCTTAATTAACCCTGACTCTACTATTTTAAATACTTACCTAAATATTTTAGATAAAACATATTTCGTTTGCGGTTATTGTGGGTTATGGGTGGGCGCTATTATGCGGAGGTCTTCTATCTTATCGTTCGCGTAAAATAAGTATGTATTGCTTGCAAGCGATGCGTCCTCGACTGAAAAGTCGAACCCGCGGAAGATTTCATGCTTATCGCGTAAAAAGCGGGAATGCAACTGCGCAGCGATATCCGCCGCTCGCTATTTCTGCTGATAGAAAGAGAGAGGATACGAAGTACAAAGTTACCGTCGATATCGACGCGTTTCGCTCACGGATTGCGAAGGTCGGAAGAGCGCGACCATGTGTACGACGCGATTGCTTTTTCAAATTTCCGATAATCATTATTTACCGGATGCCACGATCAGAGACTCACGCGTACTAATGCCAAACATCACAACTTCGATTCGTGGGCAGTTTAATATCAGTTATCAGTGCAGCTATTTCAAATAAACCATTCTACGTAATTTCCTGATTACTAAATTGTAGATTATATATTTTGCATTTTTAAATTTTAATATATTACTACTTTTTAAAAATCAATTTTGATTTATTGTTTGTTAAAGATTAATTTTAGATTCGATGTACAATAACCTTCCTTGCATTAAAACTCTAAAGATTTCCAATATAACGAGCCGGAAATTGCTCCTTTCGTATCGCGTATTGACAGTTTGAAAATTGACAGTTTGATATATTTTAATAGATATTATATAACGACGAAAATAAAAATAATGGACTATATACTGTATATATTTTTAAGACACAAAAAATTATACTTATTGCTAACTTAAGCATAAAGTTACTATTCACAGTTTGATAAGAAATCTTTCGTGTTAACCGATGTTTGCTTTATACAGATATGACTGTCATACGAATAATTAATGTCATTTTAAAAAATTAATTGGAATATTGTGATATTTAAAGATTTCGATACTTCTTTCTAAATAAAGCATGCTTTTTTTACACCGATAACGGCACAAAGTAACGATACTTTATCCGATATCGTTACTTTAACACGTGAACTTTCGCTTACCTTTTAGCGCTTCGTTTAATTCGCGAGCATGTGCCCACCGTCACGCAGAAAGGATTTGCAAGTATTTAATCGGCGGAATCGGTCACATGTGTGATGCATAGTCGTCCGTGTATTTTATTAAAACGTTATTGCCATACCCGCATATCAATGTACACCGAGTGAGCAAACACACGGGACTATAAGCAAACAGTTCGGTACATATTTCGAAGCTAGTATAAAAACATTGTAAAGTAAAAACATTGAAGAAATTACAAAATTATATTTTAAAAATTATGCATTGCAATTATTGCAAAGAAAATTATTTTTATAAAAGTTTTTACGTATGTGTGTGTATATATATACAGGCTGGTCCTCGTAACGGTCGCCACGATTTTTAAAGCACTTACAATAATTTGACAAAAAAGTCATAAACAAAAATTTACCAGTTTCTAATCGGCAACAAATTGCAATAATAAAAATTGACTAAACATTTTTTTCCATAAAAAAGTAAGGTTACCTTGAAATTTTTTAATGGAAACCCAATTTTTTATTGCATATTCTTGTAGCTTACCTCGAGAGCTTTCCAAAACACTATAATTAAGTATTTTTTTATTAAGAATTTTTCGAATTATAAGGCTTGAAGGTTCTAGTATTTTAACATAAAATACAAAATATCTTGTAAAACATTAAGTTTTCGGTAATGTTACCTTAATATGCACAGAATGATGAGACGAATCAATTGGTATGAAAAAAAGACAGTTGCTTTTAAGAAAAAGTATGCAGATGCATGTAGCAAATTACATATTTTTTCTTAAAAGCAACCATGTCTTTTTTTTCATTTAAAAATTTCAAGGTGACCTTGCTTTTTTATGGAAAAAAAAGTTTAGTCAATTTTTATTGTTGCCGGTTAGAAACTGATAAATTTTTGTTTATGACTTTTTTTGTTAGATTATTGTAAGTGCCTTAAAAATCGTGGCAACCGTTACGACGACCACCCTGTATATATTTTTTTAGATATTTTATCGGATTATTGCATTCAAATTATTATATTTGTTAATTTGGTATTTAAATAACTTGTTTCTGCATTATAGCATAAAAAATCGATTTTTATTAATTATTTTAGCTGAGAAATATTTTATAATCTAAATATTTTAAAATATATGAATCGGAAGATATATAAACAGATTTTTAAATCCGTGAATGTATGAACAATATTTTTATTATCATAATTTCAAGCGGATTTCAATTTAGTTAAACTTTTATTTGAAATTTAGTATTAAAATTACTACTAATACTAATTATATACATTTAATATTAAAAATAAGAAATTATGGAAAAAAGCGTTCAATTAAATTCTGATAAAGAAAAAACATGACTGTAAGTATTCTAATTAAATTCTATGAAAACTCGAATTTTCTGGGACAGATAAAATTTCCAGGAAATAGTCTTACACAAGAAACCTAGAAAAATATTCAAGATAAAATAAAATATTTTAATAAGTTAAAACGCGATTAACATTTTCAAAAGACACATGCGCGAAAATACGTCTATACTTTTTTACATCCGCGTAGTGAGAGAGGAAATGGATTCATCAGAATCATTTCCTCTGTTTTCGATAAACATGAACATTAATGGCGCAAGAAATGTGTTGACCATCGGTATAAATATCAAGTTTACTATCACATTGCTATCTTTAATCTTTCCGCCTGACAAGAATCCGTTGAGAAGTAATCACTTATTCGCAGAAACTGATATCGTCGGCCACATTGGAATTAATTTATTGCGTAATGTGTCATGTACATTAATAAGTCGCTAATATCGTTCATATCATGAGCTCGCGTCCAATAAGCTCTCGTTACTCGGTGTGATATAAAGATACATGACTCCTATATCTATACTGTGTTCAGTTGCAGTAGGTCATCGCATGGCCTGGATAATGTTATGGATTGTTATTGCAATGTTAATGCAACACATGAACAGCTAATAAAATAGTGCTGATTATTTACAATGCATCCTAAGAATCATATGAAGTTATTATTAATCTTTTCTCAATGAAAATTTACTGTTACAATTATTGTTACAATTTACAATTACTTGACCGTAATGTGTTATATATGTTTAACATATTAAAATTTAATATATTGATTTTTTATTAATATTAAATTATTAAATGTTTATTAATCTGATATAATTGGTCCAATAATTGAAAACTAACAGCTGATTGTTCTTTGGAACAAACTTATAATATAAAAAGTCTTATGCCTTTTAAGTTCAAATTATCTCGCTAATTTCAATCGAAAACAAATGTTGCTGTTCGATTAAATTTTTACTAAATAGAAGTTTATTATTTTATTTGTTTAATTATATTATCGCGAAAAAACGATATAGTCATTTGATCGCGAAATATTATTATGTGTGTCTAGAAATATAAGTACTTGTTTAATTCACTGTGTAATTCAGTCTTTATGAACGTATCACGAGATCACTTATGTACGTCCGATAGACTCTCATTTTCCGTGGGTGGCCGTTGAACTCGATACAGGTTCTACGAACTGAGGCGTATCTACGGAGAATCCATATACCTCAAAGCGCGAAGGGAGATACACATGTAAAATGTATGCGTTAGCCATTTATATACAGAGAAAATGTGTGTACGCTTGCTCTATGAGATATTCATCTATACTTGCATCTTTAAGAACGTCCCACACTCTTACGTGACATAGTTGTATGATAGAATATCAATAAAACCGGAATTGCGGGATGTTGCATTGCTAAAGCTTATGTATGTAAGCTAGCAAAGCGCATTTACGTGCCTTCCATGACATTGGATATTATGACATGTGTGTAACGGTAATATGACCGTGTTAGTTACAGTGACAGGACATTGTTGCGGCGTTCAATCTCTCCATAGACATGTGTCATGAAAGCGCGTGTCTGCAAATATGACATAATGTGAAATTGGTCTTAATATCGAGCTGCAGTACAGAATTTATTACTCACTCAAGCACATAAACAGGACGTATATAAGATCATTCACATATCTTTGCATGTATCTTTATATATAGCAATTGTCGTATATATGGTCACATAAAAAAGAAATTTTTGTCATTCAAAAATGTTTAAGTTTAATCATAGTTCCAAAAACTTCTTAGTTTTTTTAAAAGAAGTAGTAAATTATTAACTAAAAAATTTTATTACATTAATGATTGATTAACAAGAATATCTTCTCGTCTGCGTTATTCCGATTTATATGACTGTATCCTATTATTATTTTAAACGCTTAGAATTAATATCTTGAATTAGGACTATTGTATGTTCGAACATAGGACGATTATCTGCAAGTCACAAAATGACATTTCTTGCCTTTATTGGGGGAAGTATTTTTATTACATTCAATAAATTATAAAACGACACAACTGGCAAGTAATATATTCAATTTATTACGACAACGTTTCGACCATACGGATTGTGGTCCTTTAAAAATTACATCAATCTGCAAATTAAATAGGTACAGAATGAACGATCGGTATACAAATTTAAAAACGAAGAAGAGAACATGTTTATGTTCTTAGGAGAGAATAAAACATGTTCTCTTCTTCGTTTTTAAATTTGTATACCAATCGTTCATTCTGTACTTATTTAATTTGCAGATTGATGTAATTTTTAACACTTGAAAAGGACCACAATCCGTATGGTCGAAACGTTGTCGTAATAAATTGAATATATTACTTGCCAGTTGTGTCGTTTTATAATTAATTGAATGTTAATTATTCACTGGCGATTGAAAAAATAGATTTTTGGTTATTTTTATTACGTTTATTATTACGCAAAATAGTTAACAATACTAACGAGTAGATTGTCTTAAGTACATCTATATCATAAAGTATAATGTTACATGGTAAGCTAAGCTACGTATATCTTCTGTCCCGTATTTCAGGGGCAAAGGACTCTAACTCTTATTTTGCCCAGATACGTCTCCCTTACTCACCCTACGGAGATATATGATGTCTCGAAGATATCTATAAAGTCCTCTTTTGAAACGTGATTACGCTTCCAAGAAAGAACACGCGTCAAAGATTAAAAAAATAATTTGCATGGCTTGCCATATTTTCACATACTGTTTATGCAAATATATTACAACATTAATGTTATACGCAACAATATTATGAAGAATTTAGAATGGCAACATTAGTTATTTTAATGAAAATAGTTTTCCCGGACTTAGAATTTTTAACCATTTAAAAAATGCTAAGTCCGGGAAAACTATTTTCCCGGACTTAGTATTATCACTGTCTTGTTTAAAGCATCGTCATTGATATTCAAAATGTTAAAAATTTTAAGCTTGCCGATAGCGCAATTAATTTTCTCGCGAGGAAATCGTAAATTTTATAGTGTTTACGATATCAGTGTCTGGTAGCTACTATCGCCGCATTCTTTAAATGTCATAATATTAGTGTTAAAAATTTTAAGTGTCAAAGTTTAGATAGCGAATGGCATACAGATAAAAACGTAGACAGAAGGAAGTAGACGAATGCGGTAGCGAAATCAAATTGGTTCGAGAGCATCGTTAACCGCCATCGAGAAATAGAGAGAAAGAGAGAAGAGACGGTAACAACGGGTGGTCGCGCGTGTGCATCGAGACGAGCGGGTTTAGTCGTCTCTGATGACCGACGTGTCGAACGTGTTCCCGACCGGGAAAACAACCCGCGATCGGGAACACGAGGTTGCCCCTCGTGCACCTGCGTCCCACGCATTCCTTTCGTAAAATTCCTCGTGTAACGTCGTGGTTCAACCCTCACGACAATTCCCGAAAATCAGCCCGCCAGGGATGAACAAAAGAAGTCTGGCGTCTAGACGACTGGATATTATGACATGAAGTGATGAGGGGGGTTTCGTTATTGTCTTCCTTCTTCTCGTCCTTTCTCCTGACCGCTCAATATTTGCATTTTCGTCGCGTGAAATTCAGCGGTTTAATTAGCACTCTTTCAATGTCTTGCTTGGTTTTATTAATGTTTTATTAATGTTGTATATATTATATTGTATACAATATAATATATAATATATAATATATATATATATATATATATTATATATTATATATTATATTGTATATATATATATTATATATTATATTGTATATATATATATTACGCGACGCTGAAATGTAGACTTATATTTTATAAAGTAGACGGAGTTATCAATGAATGAGAAAATAATCCGAATTTATATTTATTTTTTATAGTTTTGTAAAATATAATAATAATAATAATATATTCTGATAGCAAAAATGTGACGACGTGAGATCACGAATTTAATTATGATAAAGATTTAATAAAGATTAAATTAACCAGTTGTGTGCTTTATAAAAAGAATGATCATACAGTGCATCTTTTCAAGGTTTTTCTTCTTAATCATTTTAAATAGTACGTTTTTTAATTAAGGGAAACAAATTCTAAAGAATAAAAGAGGAAGCAGAGAGCTATAGAACTAAATATGAATATGAAGTAAGGTGAAAATTTAAATCATGTACACATTACATGTGATTTGCATAAATATTTGTATAAATAGAATTACAGATGAAAAATATATGATTGTTTTTACGCGATATTTTTGACACTGATTTACGAAAGCTCTTAATATTGGACAATATGAGCGCTTCGTATATTTGGTCTGGATTCTAAATGTCTAGAATTGAGTGCATTGTACGTATGTTACCTCTGGTCGTCTTATCAACGCCGTCGTATACTGCGTATGCAGCAAAACTTAGTGATAGTAATGCAGTGTCAACGGCCTGATATATCAACGCGAACCTACCTGACACCAGTTTCCAGATATAGTCACTTGCCCGTCATTCACCTCTCTGAGAAACTCGGAACAAAGATTTTCAAAAATCGGATAGATTCACAAAGCTTCGCTTAATTACGTCTGTAAACGTAATATAACATTTTGTCTATGACTATGTTACGCAAAGATTTGCTATTCGATTCTCGAGAATTTTTGTTCCAAGTTTTTCCAAGCGTTATTGCAACGCTTCCTTGAATAATCAAATATTTTTTAAACTTTTTGTATTAATGTGAAAAATTTAACGATGTGAAAAGATTTTCTCTCTCCTTCCCCCCTCTTTCTTTCTTTTTCTCTGTTCCGAGTATCATATAATACAACTTAAATATTTTAATGCTTTTATTACAGGGAACGACAAAATTAATCCTATATCAATTTTCTCATTGTATTTTAATTTTAAGTAAACAGTTTTTATTGGTATTTTGAAAGATATACGTGAGAGTAATGCATGAAAATGCATGCCAATGAAAAATTTCTTAATATTAAAGTACAGTGGAAAAAGTGCTCTGGAGTAATTTCATTATCTCTCTTGTTTAATTAAGTACAATGTGGCAGAAATATTTTATAGCATCTTTATTCTCTTTCATAAATACAAATTAAGTTTTATTTTACACAAGAGAAAATGCTGTTAGCGGAAGTGACGGTTATCCTTTCAAGACTATGAAAGAATAATACAACATTGATCATACACTGCAATAAACATTTAAAATCGCTTTGTCACTTTTATTCAACTGGAAAATATGATCCAAATTCACTCAGACCATTTATGAAACAATTATTTTTATTCTAGTCTGTTTAGCGATTATTTTTATTTCTGCATACACACACACTACGCATACATTTTTCTTCGAAATATATTTTTTACGTATTGTTACATATCACGAGGTGGTAGCTAAAGTTTTTTGAAAAATGCATCTAAATGTTCCTGAAGCCTCGCTTGATCGAATTCAATTCTCCACAAATATCAAATATTTCAAAATCTCGATATGATGAGTCCGTCAACCCAACAGAATTATTGTAGCATCGCTGATGCTGAAAACGCGGATCTCTCGCGTGTGGTGCGGTCGGGATCACGTATATGATATAATATGCAGTTGTGATGGAGAGTGACCATGAACAAAGACCACCCTTGATCCTGGGCAGCGCCAGGCGATTGTCACGAATTAGCGCTGTTATCCGTGCGCGCGAGACGTGCGACCGTTCTACACGACATGGTTTATCCGCGGTCTGAATCGTTTTGATTTTACAGTCTCGCCGAATATCGGTCAATACGGCATCGGGACGGCGTTTTGTGTGCTGCGACAAATCGCAAATTCGATTTGCGTTGACGCTCGCGCGTGTTCGCAGGGCAACGAAGCACGATCGACGGATAAATTCTGCCTGTCACGTAGAACTAGCGAATCTATAAAGTTCATTCTGGGTGTGAGATTATATCCAAGGTGAAAGTTGCAGCTCGGATTTGGCGAGTTTTCAATTTCAACACCCGTTCGGTTCGTCATTTATTTCGATAGTAAAATAAATCGGATTTCACAACTTGTTAAAATAGATACAGTGCAATCTGTGAACTTGTAATGTATTTAATTTTTATTTACTCTATAAAAGCAAATAAAATTGTAAGTGAATAATCGATTAAGGCTTGAGGCGATTTATTTTTAACTAAAATTAGGACATATTCTAAATAATAAATGAGAAAAGAGAGAAAATGTGGAAATGAATAGAGATATGAAAAATAGATGGAAGATATCATTGATTGATATGGAAATAATAAATATGGACATTACATACCTATATATAGAATTGCTGCGCATTTCTGTTTTGTTTGTTTCTAACTTTAAAAATAGCTTTTCTGCATATTTAAAACATTAAAGTTGTTTCTCCAGAAATAGACCTATACAACTTGCAAAATAAATATATTTGCATGGCATTTAAGTGACAACTAGAATTGTTAATATTTGATGGAAGTAGTTTATCACGTTCACCTTTACATACTATGCATACTATACATAATTATGATTAGGATCTTAATATTATTTATATCACCGAAATATTCACGCTCTTCTTCTGGTATTATATAACAAGTCTACTATGTTGAATCAGTTTGTGCTATACGCATCATGATCGATTAGTTACATCATTCGGCTTATGACGATGTACCACTTATTGTTTTCACATTGACTTCTTGAAATAGAGAGAGAGAGAGAGAGAGAGAGAGAGAGAGAGAGAGAGAGAGAGAGAGAGAGAGAGAATTCATACTATTAGAATACTCTTTTCTCTCTTAAATGATGCTTGAAGAATCACAGTTTTACTCACGCCACACTTTTACGGCACCATTCCAATTGCATCGCACGTGTGAAAAAAATCGTCGAGAATGCATCAGATGGATGTTTAAGAGTATATGGGCTCAAATAAGTATTTTGCAATTGAACTCTGCCTTATTTGTTCTAATAGCAAACATTTAAATATATATAGAGATGCGCGTTGCGTGCATCATCAACAAAACCTTGTAACTTTGCACCACAATAAAAAAATGTATAGAATTGTTAAATGTATAAAACTTTTTTTTAATTTATGCTTTATTTGTATGCAAACTTTTTTGTTATGGTACAAAGTATCTTGCATTAATGCAATGGCTAATGCCTAACGTGTATAAATCCTTCGTGCGAAATGTGAAAAGAAGATTGAGTTAATACGATAAATTGAGTTAGGTGCTCTCATAACTCAATCTCTGTGAAATGTAATTACTTGTAAAAGTTGAGTTATTACGTTTCGTGCGCTTACACGATCTTATCAGCAATGTAGCAATTCTAAACTAACAAAACATCGTTTTGATGTGCAGAAAAACTCTGAAAAATGAAGGATGACGTGGACGAGGATGATTCCGGCACATCCTCTTCGGGTAGTACGTCCGTGCCTGAAAGTACCATTTCATATGGGTAAGTCAAGATTGTCATACTTTAGATTGGCATACTAATAATTTTTCCTCCATTGTAATGATGCGATGAGCGTAACATTCGCGATAGAAATACATTTTAAATGTTATTTTTTTCTATTATATATATATATAGAACACTGATAATAAAGATTACATAAATCAGATGTAGATCATTTTTGTTGATTATCGAAATAATATTTATCGCGAATCTTAATTTACATGCGCATGAATGCAATGATTGAGCTACAGTAATTTACATATCAGGAAGGAATCGTTTTAATGTGACATGTTCAATAGCATAAATATACGATGCTATTTGTTAAACTTGACACGAGGAGAAAAGATTTGATAAAATTAATCAAATTATAGTCGAATCCATTACTTGAGTACATTTTAAAGCGAAAATTACACTTAAAAATTGAAACTAGCTTATTAAATAATGTTGGTTTATTAAAAAAAAATATATACGTATAGGGATCGTTCTTTGATAAATCGACGATTATACATGAAACATTCCGCGTGAGCGTTTTGATTTGAGATCGTGAAGAGCTATTGTATTTCAATGACAGATCTACGTTACAAAAGTACGTAGAGTTTACTGTTTCAGTAATTCAATTATAACTGCTTACGAATACAATCTCCTTGGATGATCGCTCTTCAGTTAATTAATCAACCATAAGTGCAACGCATTACTACACTTCCATCTAATCGGTATCATCAGCTTGTCGGTGTTACGGCACGGCTGATCAAAAAGGTTTTGCTCTTCGAATTGTTGAACATGTCGGATCACGTCAAAGCTTCCACACTTAACAATTAAACATAACAAAACCGTCGAAAAATTTTCCATCCGTTTTATTATCTACTTTTTCTTCTTTTTTCTCGGGTAACGAAAATATCACGCGAATTATTTAAATCTCCTAAAATATTTTACAATTACTTTATGCAGTTTCTATCACGATTGAAATGCTTAGAAATACAACGTTAAAATTGTGTATGCATATATACATTCCAATACAATTAATTATTTTATTTATCAATATTTATATATTTGAATTATAATACTAAAAGTTGACTTGTGATTCCAAAAATATCCAATTATTTTCCGCTATTTATTTTCCATATTGCCGTGAAATTATTTATAATTGAATAATTGAATAATTGAATAATTTAAATACGGAAAGACTAGAAATATCTCTATTACTTATTAAATTATGTAATGTACGATGTATGTAAAGATATAAATAGCTCAGTAATTCTTTTTAACATTTTTAATAATTGTGATAAAACAAGTTTTCTATTTATATCTAGAACTAGAATCTAAAACGATAGAATCAACGGAATGTCCGCATATACAGTATACAAACAATGGATAAGTTATTACGTCTCTCAAACTTTCATGACATTTTTTACTACATCTGCGTATGAAATTGCGCGATACATCGAAATCGCATATTTGCAGACAAATATAAGAAAGTAACTCGGTATCTCTCGCACACACGATCTTTGAGAGTATACCGACAATAAAAGGGTTATAAGTGAATATTTACTTTGGGTGATAAAAAAAGAGAGCGAAATCGGGCAATGCCACGAAGATATACAAATTATTGATGTTTGCGGCGACAAATGTATAAAATGTCACGTGGAATAAAACCTTATCGGATATTACGACGCGCGCGCGGTTACCGCGATTAACGTATCGAGGATTACACTTGTGAATTTTATTTGCCCATTCGTTTGAAACACGAGATGGCTCGCGAGAAATATGCAGTTGAAAAAAATCGCGAATATCAGGTCGTCGCATTGGGCAGATCGGTTATCCGGAAATTCGACGCTTCGCTTGAATACCGTTTGAAAATCATTACTCTCTTGCATTGGTAGAAATTTAGCAAACTGCGCAATTCGTTGTTTAAATATTGACCTTTGCATTCTCTGATGCGACATCGGTTTAGATCGCTCTAAAAAACATCCGAGTTTTTTTTAGTATTTCTTGTTCAAGATTGTATATATCATAAGTCACATAAAATCCCCGCAACAGCTCATCCTTCGAAAGATCGAAGCCCTATCGTTGAAAACAAATTCTTATAATAATAAACTATTTGTTTATGAGAAGCAGGATAAAAATAGACTCGCATTGTCATGTTTGCTTATATTAATACAGTACAGAAAAATATACAGGGATATATAAAGATTTTTGCATTAGGTGAAATCGTAATTAACGCTGAAATACAATTTCACTAATTATCTACGCAATTAATTACGCATTCGGCTATATAATATCTATCTAATGAAGTAGTAATATACCATTATAAAGTCATACACACTCTCATAATATTAACCATCTAAAATTTATATACTGAAAGAAAATAGCTCGTCTACTATGAGTGGCTTAAAAAGTACATTGTGCGAACGCGCAAGAATTCGTACGATGAAAGAGAAAGAAAGAATGCAGCAGCTTCCTGTGCGCGCTTCAAAATTCCTTTCTTATCGCAGGCCTGTCGGTGTGAACGTTGCCTAATAACGTATCGTTATCACGCCAGGCGCACGAATGGACGAGCGGCGGGAGAAGACGAGGGGAACGATTGGTCGTCTCCGCGTGGGGGAAAGCGCTGATTGGTTACCGGGAGTGGGGGGTAGCGTTCGCCGAGCAGTTCACATCCGACTGCCGTGAGTTGCGGTGTTGCGGTCTCGACGGTACGACGCTCCTCTCTCCTTCTCTCTCTCGCATTCTCCTTTCGTCACTTCTATTCGATTCCGTGTTGGGTAGGGCCGCGTGACGTTCACCGGCTGACAGTTTCGCGAATACTCGCGCGCGTAAGGTGCACAATGTCGCCGTGTCTCTCTCGTTGCGTCGTAATTTTTTTCGTATAAAAAAAAAACGCGTGGTTTTTCGCGCGCGCACGCAAGCGCGTGCGTGGCCGTGTCTCTTGATTGCGACGTTGTGACCGGCGAGTAAACAGGTGACGCCAACGAACGGAGCGGAACGGCGGCGTCGCGCCGGTAGCAGTTGACCTTTTAAAACGCACGGTGCGTCGCGTGCAAATTGCGCGAAATAGCAGCAGCGGCCGCTGATCGACGGTGTTTGGAATAAATCACTGCTCCGCACTACCGTGGACACACCGTTCGGTATACTGTGTCAAGGCCACCGGCTGCGAGTTCGCGCCTGGTGTCACTACGTAGCGCATATCTCTGCGCAATACCGCAGAAAGAAGGATAGAAAGAGAACGAAAAAGAGAAATTGCGTTTGCGATCCCTGTATCGCGATTGAGAAGCTCGCCGCTTCGCAATCGCATTCCTCCAGATTTGCCTCTAATCTGTGAGACGGTGTCAAGGCCGGTGTCAACTTCCGGCGAACATTTTTACGAGCGGCGGGAAGCGCCACGGTTGCGGCAACAACCGCGCTCGCGCACGTTTGTCGAACTGTCATCCACAGATTTCGATGGGATTTATAAAAATCGCGTGAAGGCGCCCATGACAATCTGGTCCCGGCTTTGCGAGTGTCAGTGAAACTGTACTTGTGCGCGAAATCTACAGGGAGTAGAGTTTATGTCAAAGAACGGTACGGTCGATGCTTGTCGATAGAAACGTGGAACTATACATATATCGCGACAGCGGCGGAGTGATCCCGCGGGAACGACAGAACGTTTGGCGCCGGTACGCTTCTTCGATCGATCGATCGATCGATCGATCGATCAAGCTCGACAACTTCGCGTTTGCCAGATAAAGGCGGCCGGAGGATTATCGCCACGCGAATAAGCTATCGAGCGACCGCGATTAATCGTCGATTAACCGGCTAATTTTAATTTGGCCGGCAAACAAGCCGTCACTCCGTTGCGATAAGGCGCCGAGACATCGGCGATCACCGACAACGCGTCTCCGGACGATGCTGCCGTTCTCCAATATGGCGACGCAGGGACACCTGCTGCGACCAGCGATCTATGCTTGCCGATACAAACGAGTGATTATTGAATAAACCGCAGATAAAGTCGCAGTATTGACAGTCGTCATTACCCTCATAAAACCTGACATAAAAACATAAACCTGACATAAAAACTGTGAGACAATATCCGGTGGATAGAGAAAGCGAATTAATAAGTTTGCGACTTGCAATGGCCAACGATGATGGGCGAACGTACTTTGTACGGGCAGACGGATGAGGAAACTCCTTTTCTCCTTTAGAAGACGTATATTTTTATATCGATAAATGCACCTCGAAGTATACGGCATGTGGCAGCAGCAGCAGCAGCATCAGCAACCGTACTTGAGGGGTTTGCCCCCGCAACTTCCACAGCAACAGACTCACCATCCAGGGATCATCGGCACGGACAACCACGCGCCACATCAGCCGCATCAGCAACATCAGCAACATCATCATCAGCATCATCGCGCTACTATTATGGATTTGCCGGTACCAAGGTCAGTCTCGTTGTCTTATTACGAGATAAAGTCGCCGGGTGTATCAAGGCGAACGGATATGCGGATAGGGACCGCATCCAGTCGCGCTCGTATTTGAATCGAGCGTATCGCGAACTTCAACCCTCAATCAGGGCCGCGAAGAGAAGTCTCCCGTACCTCACTGGGTTTTTATTCTTTCGATAATATAACTTAAAAACGTTCTTGCATTCTTAGCATAAAGTTTAATTAAAATTTAATTTTTCTTTTTTAAACAAATATATGATAAACGATATAATTTTATTGCCCTTTAACCTTTAGTCTTACCGTACATATATGTATATAGCGAATAATAATGAGGTGTGTATTGATCTCACGATGCCACTTATGCTGTATGAATCGCATCCAAATGGGGAATGTTTCAGAATTCTGGATCGTTAATTTAATGACGTTAATTTATTTGATCAATTTGGAATTAGCCTTTCTTTAAGAAAGTCTCGAGACATGATTTATTGCAACTGTTCTATCTGAATATAAAATGTTTTGTCCTTTGAAGTAGTTTGACAAAATCTATTTTTATTCTTTCAAATCGAGTGTTGAAAAATGATGAAAATTATACATATATTTTTTATTTTACTATATTTAATATAAGCAATAGTTTGTTTATAATGTTAATATTGTCTAATAGAGAGAAGGCTTAGTCGGCGATATTTATACTTTATCATAAAACGGCTCATAAACACAATAATTAGTAACAGCAATAATTAGCTCGATTTTAAACGCTAAAAAAAGAAATTAATAGCAAAATAGAAGAATTATGCAATATGGAAGAATTATTATAGATAAAATTCTGTGCATAAGTTATACGCACTTGCCGGCAAATTTGAAAATGCAAAGATATTTTTTTACATATTTATTGCATATTATATTTAGACATAGATATAAAATATCTATATATAGATATAAAATATGTACATATATATGTGTATATATCTATTATATTTCTATATATGTACATATACATATGGCAATCTATCCGACATAGCACACCGGCATTTACGATTTGTGTATTTTAATGGCACATAAGGCCTTGGCTTTTGCTCTATCTAAGTATATATAACCGGTGTGTCGTCGCTGTGCAAGAATATCTTACTCATGGATAAATTTATTCATGAATGCATAGTTGTCTTTCTCTAGTAACTAACTATTTCGGTGATAATTTATTCTCACCATAAGCGCGATAATATCGGACACCATGTCTTTTTTCTTTTACATTCCACTATATTTTAAGTACTATTTATTTGTCTCTCATCTTCTCTCGAAATCATCCGAAAATCTTGACGACGGCATCACCAAAACCGCCCACGTTTTCATTCAAACGTTACTACAACCACTGCTTTCGTCTTTTACCCTACTGTGTGTCAACGCGTATATTTATGGTCCAATTAAATCTGATATAAAAACCAAACGCGAATAATTTAGTAAAAAAAATATTAGTTTTATTGCTTTTTTAGTTTTACAATTTTATATGTAGCTATCTTTTTTCTATTTATTGTGGATGCAAGTAATACAAAGCAAAATCAAGATATCTTTATGAAATGTTAGCCGATATTATCTCATTATTTATTTATTATACAAACAATGTTGCTACATAGCAATGTTATGCTCAATGATAGCATTGAAAGTCAAACACGATTTTGTCACAAAATATCTCTTTTATCAGTGGTTAGTTATCATACTCGTATCTAGAACAAATATATATCATATCAGTAAACTTTTCATTAATATTGCATTACGTTTGTAGATATATTAAAAATTTTTAAATGCAAGATAAAAATGAATTAAAGCCGCTCTGGACCAAATCGTAAAATAAAAATTATCGGAGCTATTATACAATACGAATTAGTTAGCTTATTACAATTGAGAACAGGTTTTTATCTAGGATTCAAAATAAAGCATATTGTATTATGTACTGGTGTCTCATATCACTTAAAAGCTTATAATTTATCCCATTATTAATGACAATTTGACTTGCAAATATGACAACATTATCATGTGTGGCCACCTTCGGAACTGATAAGTTTGTGCACAAATAACGTTGAAAGTATAAGAACTCACGTGTCACACGTGACGATAATGCTGACAGGAAACCGGCAACTATTAAAAACGAAACTACGTGATTAATGTGCAGAGCTAAGAATTTTATTGTTTTCGAGACTATCTAATGCGTTTGCAATTAAGTCTTTTTATTCTAATCGTCAGAGATGTGATGTAAGTTTAGGTCACCAATTATAAAAAAAATTCTAGGACTTCCAAAGACTATTGCTACCGTATATAATTGTGCTACTTCAAAAATTATCTATGTAAAAACGAGAAAATATGGATAATGTCTGGAACTAAAAATTTTATCATTTTCGCGAATGTTTAAAACATTTGGGACTAAATTTTTCCGTTCCAGTTTTCAGATGTGATTTATTTTCTAAAACTGAAAAAAAGATTCTAAAACTTTTATCGGGAAATGTGACCATCGCTTATCTTTAAGAGTTATAAAGTTCTGGAGAAAGAAGTGTGAATATAGCAACTATAAAAACTAAAAATATTATATATATTATTGCCACAAATTTTTACAATGTATTTTGTTTTGCAACTTTTACTTTTTACTGTATACATATACACAAATGCAGTTACTTATTTGCATATTTGCATATTCACGAAATTTATGTTTCGTGTTACCGAATAATTTAGAAAGAATAAATTATGTGCGAAAATTCATACTTTTTAATCGGAAATTTAAGAAAAATTCGTTTTTTTACGTTTTGATTGATCTAAGTTTGTAAGTTATGTCGGAAAATTGATACACCATCGTGGCGATACATAATATCTAAGACAGTCGATGAGTTTACAGATCATCAACAGTCACACGAGTACACGTGTTGAAGCACATCTCATGGAAGTCTAACGAGCGATCATGCTCGGCCGCTTTCTCGATCGAATTTTATGTCGAACGAGACGAGCGAGTCATCGCATAAAGACAGACGCGACATGATTCGGTATGGTTTTGAATCCACGGCTTAATTTGCATGGCGAATTAATTCAATTCGACGACCTTTATAAGGAACGACATAATAACGTTAATGATAGCCTGCCTCGTTTGCATGCTCTCGAGAGAAACCTCGTGATGTAGAACTAAAAGAGCAAAGAGTGTATAGTCGTACTAGTATTTGACAATTATATCGGTGATTTATTTAATAATTGGTCATTGTAATGATCCTTTCCAAGAAAGGATCCAACTATATAAAAGGATAAACAAGAAATTAATTAGATTTTAGGATATATGAAAGATAATAGTGAATGATTACGGAATTACATAATTCGATGATTAATCATCGGAAATATTTGCTATAGAAATCAGAATACAAATTTTTGTAACATAGCGTCTTGAAAATTCTGTAGTTCTTAATTCTTGATTCATTATTATTAATTAATAATAAGTAATAATAATAATAGTAAAGACATTTATATACGATTACGATATCACATTAATTTTCAACCATAAATGTAAAGAAGACTTCCGATTATTAAAACTAGTTATTTCTCATTAATAAGTTAGAATATTATTTATTAAAATTATTGAAATAAAATTTTAACAATTTAATACAAATTAAAATATATACTCCATTAACTTAGACAAAATAATTAGTTCTTTGTCGCCTACTTCTATTGATTATTGCTTCAACAGTTTTCATTTCTTTTTTCATCAGTTAGAAAGTTATTGAAGACAATACAGATAATTCGCATACTTATCTGTAATTTATGTCACTGATCGCTATTCCTGACGTACATTGGTTGGGGATATTTGCAAATCATATTTTGAGGTTTTTTGGTTTGCAAATCTGTGAGTCTCCCTGCATTCGCGACGTCATTCCCGTATACGTTGAAAATAATTTCGATTGCAATGTTCATGTATGATCGCCTGCGCCTTACTCGCTCACTCGCCTGTTCCACCTATCGATTCCGTGAAATCGATTTAATAAATATAAAACATTGCTGCATAATCTGTCGACGCTTCGCGTATATATATAAATATTAAAATCATTGTGAGAAATAAAATCTGTTATTGTAGATAAAATCTGTTATTGCAGATAAAATCTGTTATTGCAAATAAAATCTGTTATTATTTTGGTTTCGCAGTCAGTCATATTTGGATTTTCTCGTCAATTTCAATTCGACAAGTTTAATTATCGATAAGTCCAAATAATTCAAAAATTTAAATTGCCAGAGTTAATTGAGTATTAACAATATTACTACTTCGTCATCGTGCGGAAGAATAAAGATATCTAATACTTTTCATAACTGAAAACTTTTAACTGATACAAAATTATCCAGTAACCACACTCGAATCGGATTCGGCTTTAGCATATCGAAATCTGACACTTGAGAGTATCGAATATTAGCACATCTATGCAATCTTTCCGTCACATGCTGTTTGACAATGAATCGAAAATATAGGCCTTTTCCGATATTTTGTAAGACGCACTTTTTTAATAGATACATTTATAATTCGGAAGCTGACGATCCGTCTCTGCCTCTGAGACTTGCTGCAACTTCGCATATTCATTTCTCCGCTTCTTACGTAACACTTGCATATATGTAAGAGATATAAGTATCCGTTAGAAGCTTACTATCCACTTCAATTGTCATACATTACCAGCTCGAGATTAATGTTATCTTTGGCGTTCCGTAATCGGATTAGACCGGAAAGAAAAGAGAATGTAATATCTGATTATCTAAAGAATACAAAGAGATATTTGATGTTTCTAGGAAGGAAATATTTTTCTAAAAAGCATTTGAAAAATATACAAAAAATTAAGATTTTTTTGTACGATGGATATTTTTGGATGTTGTTTTGATACTAATTAGGACTTGTGTAATATTTAAAAACAAACCAATTTCTTTATATCAGTACTGCAAAACGAGAACATTTGATGTCATTTCGTGAATTAAAAAGCACAAGTCGAGACATGTTACGTGAGACAAACATCAAATATCTCTTTTATCTCCGTACTGCAGTTGGTTGTTTCCATTCTAAAATATCGATTTATATAACTGCCTCGAAAACACGAGTTTTATCAGATTGCTACGGTAAACAAATAACAGCGTTAAGATATCTGACTTGCGTAGTTGCAGAATTTGTAAATAACTAGTAATGCCGAATTACCCATTTATTGTTATTGCATGGGCCAGCCAAAATGAACTATTATTGGATTGTGTCCAAATTTTTTTATTAATTGTATAGAAATGTAAAAATATGTATTTCTCTAACGAGATTTTAAATAACAAATTTTGAGTATGAGAAATGAGTTTCAAGATTCTCTGCTTACGGCCTTCTAGTGATTTAAATCACAGTTCAAGACGTGTCTATGAACTGAAACAATTCAAAGTACATATTTGCTTATTAGAATGGAAAAAAAATATATCCACATGATCGGTGAAGACTGGGGCAAAAGGGTTAATGTGTTACCTCGGAATTAATTGAATAGCGCTCGAAGAGCAAGGAGACCTTGAACGTTCGTCTTGTTTGCCGCCGCTCATTCGCAGTTCATTCATACTCGCCGACAGTCATTGTCTGAACCTATTTGTACTATTGCCTAGGCCTCGCTGGTCGGGTCGAGCTCGCCAAAATTGCCTGTAGAAACGCGCGACCTTCAAACCGTGGCCGTAGTCACGTTCAGAGGTGAAGGCTGAAGACAACCGTGGGCTTCTTCTACGCGCTTGAAAAGGCGCGCTATAGGTGTCAAATTCTTGCTAACTGCGAAGTAAAATAATCTCTTTCATCCAGTTTCATTATATCGTACGTCAATGTTACTTAATATAGACCGTCTCAAAATAGTTATTTTTTTATGAGAGAAGTCTACAAAGTATATATAGAACTAACAAAAAAATTATATAATTTTAAATAATTTTATTTAAATAATTTTTTAATCTCTTTAAATAATTTTTGGTTATCAAGGTGTTTAATGTCGATAATTAAAAATTGAAATAAATAAAAATTTGCCAATTTTTTCTAAGGAAAAGAGTGATATCAAATTGATTATTAGAATCGATAATTAAAGGAGCATTTGATATGATTCTATTTCTGCATATAGAATTAACTGGTAACTACGTAATTAAATAATACAACTGGAAGTAATTCCTGTGTAATAAAAATAGACGATTTAGCAGAAAGACATATGTACAATTCCTGTACACAACACGTCGTAGCGATGAAAAGCATAATTATCTTTTTGTATTTCTCTCTATTTTTTTTGGTCTTAAATATTAATATTGAGCTTTCGAGAAAATGATGTTGGATAAAATAATTGGTTTTAATTGAATTAACAAACAAACAAAGATCGATTTTGCTAATTGCATGTCATTCAATGTCTGTACATTCTTTCTACCCTGCATGTATTCGGCAGAAGAGGGTAATGTACGATCGGGCATGCAATCATGTATCATTTTCATGATACACGAGACCAATCGTCGCCTCCTGAATGGACTTGTAAGTATGAATTGGTGTTCCGCGCTAAGCTACGCCGCTCACGTACCTCACATCGCGTTCGATCATCTCACAAGTACATTTACTTTGAGGAAGAAACTCATTTGTGTCCGCAAGCTCTCGCGATTGACACTCAAAAATTACAGCGACGAACAATATTTTTTGGCAATTTAATCTCTTGTTGTCACGTTTCACATTGATACAAAAAGAATTATTTTTAAGTATATTCAGATTAAGAGAAAACTAATAATCCTTTATAATTTACATTTAAAAAATCAGATATAATTATAAAATATTTATTTTGAAATAACTAGTCGACACTTCTCGCAATTTCCACGCTTTTCCACGTATTACGTGAAAAGATAAACATATATCTTTTTCTTACCAATGTGAGAAACGTAATTATCATATAACTGAAGAAAATATTCCAGATATCTCGCGTTAGTTTAATTAGTTCTGCTGTAATCTTTTTAATTTCGCACTGCATTAAAGGATTAAAGAAACTTGCCAGCTTCAAGCGAGTTCTTGTTCTGTACAGAACATATAAATCGTATTTCTAAAAATCTTTCATACTCTTCTTTCTAGGACTAAAAAAGGACATACCATGTCCCCGATTTACTCTTTTTTTACTTTCTGTTGAAAGTTTAAGCAAAAGTAATCGAAAAATTTTAATTTCTTATTTTATTTATATGGAAACTTAATTTATCTCAAACATGCGTTTTTTAATTGTTAATAAATAGAAAATTAATCGACATGTATATTAAAATAAACATTCTTTTTCTGTTCTTAATTTCATATGAACGCATTGTATGAAGGATATAGTATAGCAAAATTTGATGGATTCGCCAGTTATGCAAGATTCTCCTGATTTTAATTAGTTTAATCAATAGCAGGCGAATATCGCTGCATGATAAACGGAGCAGGAACTCGTTCATTCGCGAACTATGTTCTCCCTTTTGCACCGAGTATTTTCCAACGTATGTTAATTTATTTAATTAATTACTTGCGAAACCTCGAGGGAACGTAGAGACTAATAATTTCTGCCTCGCTCGTTCAACGATTGAATATAAATTTCATATCGTCGAAAATGGTTTAATAAACGTAACATTAATATGATCTTTTTGTACATTATATAATATTGTTACAATAATTGTAATCTCGTAAAATGTCATCAACGAATTATATTTTAGAATAATTAAAAAATCACGAAAGAAATTGCATAAATGAATGACATGCATAATATAAACACGTGACACATTTATTTTGTTCTAAAATATATAATATAATATTTTTTAATAATATTAAGTTTTTTCAAGTTTTAATAGTGTTATGATTACTATTAGTGTCGTTATCGTTCCGCATTTCGTGTTTCGATTTAACAACGAGAGAAAAACTGTTCAGTTACACTTTCCTCATTTCTATCGAACTTAATTCACTCTGTACATTATAATCCATCGACTTGGTGCGAATGGCCTTGAATATAATTTGTTGTGGCTTAAGTGAATATTTGCTAAATGCCATCACGCACTATTTTCGTCAATCCGCAGTATGCATTCCTGCACGGTCGAGGACGAGTCGATTGTAAAAAAAGCGCTTAATCCTGCAGAAAAGAACCAAATCATCTATTTCGAAAAGTAAATTGAAAAGATGTAATTATATAACAATATGATAATAGAGCATAATTTATTTTACGTATACATAGCAAATTGTAGTCGCGGCATTAACTAAGTACGTCAAATGAAAAATGAAATGGAAAATTCGAGAGAATGTGCAGTGGCAAAATATAATCCCGAAATTAAAGCAGTCGGGCAACATTTTGATAATTATTATAAACAGATGTATTTTATAATACTCTGTCTCTTCTACGCCGTAATTGGAGTTTTGTCTATTCTCTAATATTTCGGAAAAATGATATTCGATATTACAATATTTCAATATTACATTTTAGTTGAACATACATCTCTCAATCTTTCATTTCTTCAATCCCTTATTCGAAATCATTTTTCTACATTTGCATGTGCGCGTAATTGGCTTGTGTTTTTTAAAAGAAAGAAAACTTTTTGCTTCATGTTGGTAAAAATACATAGCGTATATTGATGATATAGTTCTTTTAATACATTTTATATATAATACTTTGATATGTTGGAACATCATTAGTGTGGGCGCGTCTGCGTAGCTCGTAGCTGCGCTTCAAATGTCACCAGGGCGAACATCTCAATCTCGGCTTTGTACTTAGACCTTAGGCAACGTAAACTCATTACTTAACCACTGCTCAAAGTATCATGGTGCGTCGACAAGGTCCGTAATTGCGTAATGCTATTCTGCAGAGTACGGAGCTGCTTTTACTGATAAAGTCAGATCTTGGAAAACAACGAAGTATTTTTATTTACTAATTCGCACGTTCGCACAAGAATTTTTGGCATAATCATTTTATTAAATTCTTGATAGTAATCTAAATTTAATTTTGACGTCAATTGCGTATATACGTTATATGATATCACTTTGATTCGGTTAAATGACGATGAATTTTACTTAAAAGACGACTTCCAAAATTTTAGTTTAAAATACGTTATAATATTTCTTTGAACTCTCAAGTTATATGGAATTATTAGTGATCAACAATCGTGTTTGCATCTTTCAATATAGCTATTAAATTTTGAGCTCTAATTTTGTAGCACGAAGACCGCATGTGTTGTAAGCATAAGACTTAAATCGAGCTTTTAGCGATAAATACATTGTCAGGGTATGGGCTCCAGCATCTTCAATATTTTCGGTTATCTGGCAGTAAAACGTTTAACTGCTATATTTACTATAGCAGTCGCGGTTATTCCGCGGCAGAGAAGTTGTGCAAGGTCGCGATCGAGACCTCCGCAAGGCCGCTGCATTATTTTCAGTCTCGTCGTGTCAGCGTTTCGTATTTTAGTTCGCCAAGTATCCCCGCGAAAATGCGCCGCGAACAGTAGCGCATTCGAGTTTAGCGTCGTAATACGTAATGGCGCTTTCAAATATATGTATATCGGATCGAAGAAAACGATTCCATCGAGCAGCATTCATTACATACGTTTGCAAATGCGTTTCAAAGAGCATTGTGTTGCATAAATTAAATCGAACTTTACGCGACGGAAATGTAGTCCCTTTTCTATTTCCTTTTTTTGCTCTCTTATACTTCGTCGTGACCTTAATAGTCGCCGTCGTCGTCATCGTCGTTGTCAATCGGAAAATTGTCACTTATTACCAAGCGCGTACACGCGAACGGGAACGCAAAATACGAATGCAGTTGTAGTATTTTCAGATGGCATATTTGAGCCAAGTCCTTTGGAACTGCAATCCCGATGTGCAATCAAAAATTGCTTGCCGTTTAGAAGAATATCGAAATATACTTTATAAATCTTTTTGCGATACACAGCATGCATTTCGAATTTTCATAAATAATAAATAATGTTGCATATTAATTTTCATAAATAGTAAATCACGCTGCACATTAATTCTTCCATGTTACGCAAGTACGAATTTGTACTAACAACAATTTCAATTTTAATTTCTTTTTCATGATGCAGTAGCTTTTTATTTCAACGGGATTAAACTGCTTGAAAAATTGAGTTTGATTAAATTAATCATACAGTAACTTTTTTTTATAGATCTGCTTAAGAAAGAAAAGTTTAAAAATGAATAGATTAGATTTTAATATCTTATTCATAATCTATGATTGTTATGTTCTTGTATTATCAGTGTAGTTTTTAAAATGTAGTTTTTATCATCAACTCTCTACTGTATATTTGAAGTATTAAAAGACATGTATTAAAAGACTTCTTAAGGAAACATATAGAGATAAAAAATAATCTCTGATAGTCTTTATCGGAGATTTTTCCTATAAAGAATCGCTGCTGTGAGAATCGAACTCTCAGTGGACGCACACAAGTGGCGTGGTTCAACGACAGACTCGGTTCTCGCTGTGATCGTGATTACGCTGTCCTTTACCTAGGACATTGCATTCTTAGTTATGTTCAGCAGACTATCTGTGATTGCGTCACTCTCGCGCTCGCGGAAACTTCATCGACAATAAAAAGGAAAATGAATATATATGTCATCCTCGCGTGTGCATGTAGATACAAAATAAGAAAAAAACATGTCAGTTGAGAGCAATAAAATATATATTTGTGCGCTATCTGTCGCGTATCACGCAAGAGTATTTTCCCGGAAGTTAATTAATCTATAGCGATACCTATATAAAACTCACGAGAAAAATAATGATCTCTCTAGACAAACGTGAAATCACGTGCGGTCGTAATTAGTTACGAAGGTAAAATAGAAAGTTTATATAAAAAATAAAAACATATTTTTTATATAAAAGACATTTTTTATATTAAAAGAGATATTTTTATCTGCTTCCCGCATGTCTACCTCTCGCTATTTCTCGGTCTTCCGGTGATAAGACATAATCTTCGCTTCACGACAATGTCTAATGGACAATTACGCATCGGGTCGTTTTGCATGCTCTTCGATATCTTAACGACACGACGTTCGCTTGTTTTTTAATCGCTCGTAATTTGCATCTTAAAATAACCTTGCAACTGTGTTGCGACTTCTTTTTGCGCGGCACTTGCGTGCGCGCATCCGCTTGCATGCGCTTGCATATGCGTGTGACTTAATTTCATCTATACCATTGTAGAGCGATTGCGTAAAGTAGTATAGGCGATCGTAGAATTTGCACTTGCCAAAGTTGACACGCGGCGCACAGACTGTAATTAGAACATGCGAGTTCGTTTGGAAATCGCTGTCATTTGTCAAAAATGCTCATTCGCGAGCCTTGTCAACAATACTTGTTTTACATATTCGATTATAAAATTATATAAGACGCAAGAAGATGGTTTTTTTACAAGTAATGCATAGTAGATAGATTTTTTACAATTATAAGGTATTACCTTGAAATTATACAATATTATTGAGCGAAGTTTGTTACAAAGTATACATGCACATATCTTCTCACTTAATTATTTGTTTAACATACAAGCACATACATACTCATTTGCGAGTGACTAATAATTTTTTAAAATGCATGAATCTGCACATTCTATCAAAAGTACATAAAATTTTTTCTGCAGAAGAGCACAATGAACACAATGTAAAACTGGCATAATTTTAGCCTTCAATTATTTGTTCATTATTTTATGCGTCGTTTGATTCTTGTGAAAACATTAAGCTTCTTTTTCAAATATGCTTTTATTTGTCTCTATACATTAATTTTAAAAAAATATTTAAAAATATTTCAGTCTCCCAACTCTCGCGAAATATTTATTATATGAATATCTGAAAAATTTCGCGAAACAACTTTAATAAAAAGATGACTCGAGCTTCGTTTTTCAGCGCTGGATTAATTTTAGGTGTTTTCTAAAGAAACACACGTATATTGTGAGAAACATTTGATATGCCCAGCCTCGGCGCGCTCGTTCTCCAGATTATTTGTCTTCGTGACGATCGAGAGTGCTTTCTCTTCTTGCGCAACAGGTCCGAGGTCCTACCGCAACCTCCATGCTCTTTCTCTTCTTCTCTCTCTGTCTCTCTCTCGCTCTTCCTCTCTCGTCCTACCGCAACGTTTATCCTGATTCTCTTCGTGTATCCCACAGCACCATCGCTCTTCGCTCATACCTAGCAATACTCGTACCTGTCGATATCAGAAATGTCATGCGATAACGTGAATCCTACGACAAGTTCTTAACAATAAACTGTTTATCAACTATTACTGTAAATAAATAATAGTAGTAAATAATAATAAACTTTTTTAATTTTTAACTAATGGCAAAAACCTTACACAAATATTTTTAAATGTCATTTCTAAATGTTCTTTTCAAATTTCATATTTTTCGCGAAGGAAGCAACAACATTATGAATTTTTACCTTCATATCTTTTTCAAGTTTTTATATATTTTTTTATTTTTATCAATATTTAGTTTTTGATATTTTATTTTTGCTAAAAATTCTTGTAATATAAAAATACATTAAGTCGCGTTGAAATTTTTTAATGCTTTAATTTTATTTCGTGATTTCATGAAAAGGTAAGATTTTAATTGAAATAGTAAGCCTCTTGTGCGCATCCGTGGTGTTATGTGTTTTCCTTATGAAGCTGCATCGCACGCGCTTTCTCGTAATAAACAAGAATCACTCGACAACGCAGCAATAAAATGCGCACGTTAATAAGACTACTACCTGAATAACGTTCTTTGACAAGGGAGCTAAAAAGCAGGGTATTATACAGACGCAATGCAATTGATGCTGCAACGTGTTTTCTAGCATTCAACGCGCTTTTGTACGCTTCTCATTTTACCCACTGGTGAAATTACCTCCGTGCAATAATCCACCGCGTGTTGTACTGCGAATTCATTTCCGTGATGAGTTATATTCGCACAGCTATCCGCCTCTGGGAAATGTCGAAATACGAAGTAATACTACACTGCGAGTGTCTACTTTCGATATTAGCTAGATGTCGATGGAGAATATCAGTACATAAAACAGCTGAATAAAAATAACATTTATTTATTGTTTTTTTTACAATGCTTTTACAATGGTCGATTTTTGTTGTAAAAACTTTTTTTCAAATTTTTTACCAGAAACCGCGATATTCTATTGAGCTTGTAGCTTTCGACATTAAATAAATAAATTTAGATTCTTATTAATTTTAAGCATTCCCCGAAAGTTGTTATCTCTTATATAATAATCTTTAAATACAATATTTATAAATTCAATAAATATAATATTTGAATTGAATATTTCTTTAGAAATACATGCCACGCTTACGTGGCATAATTATTAAATATTAATAATTTTATATTATATTAAATTAAATATTAGTTATATATATATAAAGAGAAACGTGGCGTGTTGAGGTAGAAGATTTTTATGTCGTAAGTCATTAAAATTAAAAATAATTGAAGAGAGTCGAATTCCGTCAGATCGAAAGTCACGAGAGGTGCATTTTTCACGAAACGCTGATCGCGCTGTTTAAAAAGTCACGGGATACGCGTCGAAATCGCACACTAAAGTGCGATCGTGGAAAATTTCTCGTTCGTGCGTCGCATCGCGTCGCGCGTGATAACATTCAGAAAAAGATACTTCTCTATCTGTCGTCTCTCTTTTGCTCGCGTATCACGTTCGCTTTTAACCGAGAATAATTTTGATGAAGCCGAACTCGGGCGAAAGTTGTAATTGCCTGCGAGGATTGAGATTTCACTCCGATGTCAGGAGGAGGAAGAGAAAACAAGTGCAGAAACGTTATTTGCAAATGGCTTGTTCAGTCGCGATTCCAGTCAGTATTGCGATGATCTCTCGGTTCATTAGACGACGATGAGATGCATAATAGCCCTCGTTGCATTCTCCAAATAAATCAAAAATTCTGGAGTGAAATAATAATGACAAAGATTATTACTTAGATCGATAAAAAAATTAATATATATATCTCGCTCGAAAATATTTGATGAGTTAAATCTCATAGATAAGATAAAATAAAATTTGGTTCTTTGATTAATAAAAGTAGCTTTGACATTGATAGAATTTTATTGAATTAATAATCGTACCACTGCCTCGAATTTTTATCATTTTTTTCCTATTTTAGTTTGTTTTGCTCGCTCGAACTATTTTTAGTATCATATTATCTCACCAATAAGAATGTAAAAAGTACACAGGGTCGTCATGAGTAATATACATAACAAAGCTCATGCTTAAAACGTAACACGTAGTCTCGGCTAGGAATTGTTACACAAGCTGTTTCCATGTTAAGAAATTCTCAGCGTGTGTAGCACGCATTGTTTGCGATATGCGTGGTCTATTGGATGGAAATTCTCGTACGTGAATGCAAAATCCTTCGGATATTATAGCTTCAGCAGACGAAACATCTCAGTTGAATCACTGATCCAGGTATCAAAGCAATACAGTATAGCAATCGCTTGGTCAGTTACTTAGAATGCGTTCGTGATAGAAGATCCTCCAGCGTATCAGCTTTCAGCAT
The DNA here is from genome assembly GCA_003063835.1 of Aphaenogaster floridana. Taxonomy (NCBI): domain Eukaryota; kingdom Metazoa; phylum Arthropoda; class Insecta; order Hymenoptera; family Formicidae; genus Aphaenogaster; species Aphaenogaster floridana. The sequence continues at coordinate 2,400,724 of NJRP01000003.1, forward strand.
ACTTGGTGCGAGCTCCTCTATATTCAGATATATATATCAGTACCCTTTGTATCAATATTGAGTCCGCAGTCTCTCCTGGCGCGGAGGAATCAATTTATTGCTTTGTTTTATATTGCACAATAATTGGCTCATTTGCAATGTACGCGCAAAATATAATTTATTTTGCGAAAAGAGTGCCGCTTGAAAACTGATATTGATTAATTAAAGTCAAACGTTACGCTATGTATTGAGCAATTCAAACGCAATTTACGAGATTAAATTGCAACTGGAGTATTCTCTCCGCGCGTTCCTAACTCATAATTAACAAATGCAATCACAGTTACATCGCGCAGTGCGTTTTGATTAATTCGTAGCCATGTGTGTATTTAATATGCTTACTATTGCGATATCCTCTGTCAGGTTATTACGCAACGCCTCAATACAATTTCAGCTTTTAACGACTATAATTGTACGCGAAGCGACGTATAACGTTATAAGTCACGCATACTGTCTCCGCTCTGTTCCTGCTAGTTGAGGAACTCTTCGCCTTACGAAACATATCTACACACCTACGAGTTCCTGAAACTAGTTTCTCTGAACTAATTCGACAACGTCTCGGAAACTATTCTCATATAACTCATATTCTCTTCACTATTTATTTACATTGAAGGTCTATAACTTATGACAGGATTGGGAAATAACGCGTTACTTGTAACACTGTTATCATATTGCAGCTGTCTTTTAAACGTTCTTTAAAATTAGTAACGGTAACGTCACATTTTTAATATAACGAACATAATCATTACTTTTATCGTTACTTTGCACACGTGCATATGTATAGACACAAGTTAGATCTAAAAAAAAAGAATATGTTTGACCATATTGCGATTAACAACAACCATTCATAGGTTTTGTATTGCGGTCAATTAGTGACGTAGGCAATCGGATGTCACTCTAAAAAAAGATTATCAAAATTAAAAGTAAACGGAAATTTTGTAACGATTTATTACTGTTTGAGTAACGATAACAGTTACTTTTTCCAATAGGTAACAGGTAGCGATAATGAGTTACTCTTTTCAATGAGTAATAAGTAACGGGTAATAAATTTTCAAAAGTAATTATCCTAATTCTGCTCACGATATTCTTGCCTATTGCTTGCAATTTTTAAATTAAGCCAATTAAGTTTTTTAAATTAAGCCAATTTAAAAAACCGTTTTACACGCGCGATCTAAGGAATTAATTTATATTTTGAAATGTTTGTTCATTATTGCCATCATTCCAGCTTTAATATTCGCGTGAAAGATACAATACATCGGAATTTTCAATTGCATTGGTATCAAAACCATATGTAAATGACGGATTTTCTGCCCAGGGTGCTCATCAGCGAACATACATATTACGTTCGCTAACGATAAGTGGTGGGCGGTTGGACGCGCGTAAAAGCGCGACAAGGTGCCCGCCACCCCCGCATAAGGGTAAGAGCCCCGAAAATCATCGCACGCGTGGGCGCGTATAACAGCGTTATGTGCGCGCCGCATTAGGCGCGCGCTGGATTAACCGAGCTTGTTGAGAAAATAAAACGAAAGAAAAAAAGAAGAACAAGCCAGGCAAAATTACGGGCGTCGTGAACGTTCGGCTGGAAGAGCTTCAGAAAAGTCTCGACATGAGCGGCAGGAAAGAGGCAGACGCGCTCTCGTTTGATCGTACTTTCTCTTTCTCTGTCGCCAAACAGCGACCGCCGAAAAAAACGCGTTTCCCGGGTTATTGCCGCAGTAGGCGGCGGCCGAATTTACCTGTTCTTCTCCAGACAGATCGATACCGAGTAAAATTATAAAGATAAATGGAAGAAGAAAAATTAATCCACTACAGATATATTCGAACTGCGGAAGATGGGCGATCTCAGAGTAGCAAGACTGTAACGTTTTTTAATCTGATTGTTCTTACATGCACAAAGATCCTGCCAAATGATCGAGCATCTTGCGGCAGCATATCCTTTTCTCAACCATACATTTCTCACAGTATTGTCGTCGAAGATACTTGCACAATCTTTCATTCTTCGGGACGCTACCTGATGATGTCGCGATTAAAACGCTGACGGTTTTGCTGCTAATATTTCAAGTGTAAGGATGTCACGTATCGCCGGTCGATTTCCGGCTTTAAACCTTTTGGCCCGCATTTATGTTTCTGTTCAATATTACATTTATCAATGAATGTAGCCATATGGATAGTATTTTATGAAGATATTGTAAAGTTGGTATATATAATCTCGATGAAATTAATTGAAAAATTCAGATTAAAAGAGATTTTCAGTTTTTTTAGGAACGTAAACGAAAATTTTTATCTCTTGCAGTTTTTGTTTTTATAATTACGACGAGTACTTTAGATAAAAAATGTAATCGCGAGATATTACATAAAATAATATACACAAAAATATATATAATCTTAATTTATTTCACCAAAATTTTTCTAATTCTAAGATTTTATTTTTTCGATGTTGCAATTATGGAAAAATGTATTTTAGATTGTGACTGTTAATTGTTATTAATGTACATATCATTACTAGGTTCATTGATATCGGAATGAATCGTGATATTGATATCTAATTCTCTCGATAATGATTGAGATGACAATTGAAATATGCTAAATTGTGTTTGGCGAAAGTCTAATTCTAACTAGAATCGAGGAATGAATTAAATCATGAAGAACTTCCAATCTTGAAGTAGTTCTTGTCGCAGTAAACTGCAATTCCTTTTTTATTATAGCTGACGAATGATTATCGCTTGTATTGCGTTGTTTTGCGTAAATCGACAAAACCATTTGAACATTTTCTGTGACAATGGAAAATTTATTCGAAGGCCACGTTTTATCTTTAACTCCGTGTTTTATGATATTTCGTATTATGTACGGCGTATATTACGTTTATAATGTGTTCGCGCGAATTCTCCAATCGGCGATTCAGCACGTATCCCAGCAACGTAAATTCCCAGTCCTAAATTTATTTTCAAGAATTTCGTCGTGTAAGTTTTGTCTTCACAGAAATACAAAGATCGATCGTTACCATACCAGCAAGCGATATCGCGCGAATGTTGAAGTGTCAATATTCTATAAACCGGCCGTCAATCAAGTTATCGGTTCCGTCAATTAAGCTTATCCATATTAAGTATTCGAGGAAAAGTCGAGTCTTGTCAAACTATTCTTATTTAATGACTCTAAATCCATAATCGCATCACTCATTTTTCACATTACAAAACCGATTTTAATGCAGCTTAATCGCAATTCTAGCAACAGCTATTAATTTTCTCATAAATTAACATTTAGCAAAAAATTTCAAAGCGATAAATTGCACCAAGAACCGTTTTATAAATCTTATTTTTTAGTTAATATTTTTACATTAATTTTATAATGAATAATTGAACTATTATTGTAAATACAAAAAACATTCATTTTTATTGTATAGTTGCTAGCTATTTCATTTTACTTTCGTCAAGTTCAATTTATTTCTTTGAATTTGTTGAACGCTACTTATACCATTACAAGCAGAATCGTTAAATTCGCGATTACTTGAATAACATTAAAAATATTTAATACACATCACACGAAACACACATAGGACTTTATTTTCTATAACCTAGCCTTTCAGCGACGTCGCTTTATACCTACGGTAGCATTTCTCTCGATAGAATACACGGATGTTTCCACTCGGGATCCTCTTTCTCCATACGAGGACCAACAAAAGCGAAACTTGCTGTCGCATCCGGAAGAGCGACTCGCGCTACGGCATAAAAATGTCCACGAATGACGACGAAGGGCACGCGAAGCGTCTGCATCCCAAGATCACTTTCAGCCGTCGAGACGTATCGCTTGTCTGGCGGGTGAAGTCTGGGATCTCTGGTTTACAGACGACATCACGTCCGATAAGAATTTGGCCGCGTGTCGTCGGATACGCGCGTCGTGTTCCCGATGAAAGGAGACTATATTATATTACAACGGTGTTGTGAAAGTTTGTTGGAATTGTACTGTGTAAAGTTGAAAAAAAAACTCTGCTGTGCGTTGGAAAATTTTAAACCAAAATCCCTTTGTCGAATGAGAGAAAAATGAAAAATTGACTTTATAACATGAATTTATTGCGCTTTATAGAATGCAAATAGAGATTCTATTGTGTCATTTTATTACATTTTAAAAGTTCGTTCAAAATTCTATTAGATCACAAATGTTCATTTGTCAGCGTTTAAAAGATACAATGGTTTAAAAATAATTTTGTGATTATTTTACGTTTTTGTAGGTAAAAAAAATCTTGCAGAAGATTTAATTACGAACTTTAATCATATCGATATAAAAATATTTTTTGCAAATTTAAATCATTTTCTGCAAAATTAATTAAATTTGCAGTTTTGTCGTATAAAGCAGCCTCCAGGCGCTTCTCTCCTATAAGCCAAATATTTATCATCGGGAAAGAACGATTACATTTTTAACAGAAAACATTTAATATCGCGCTACTGCAGCACGCGAGGAAAGAGCCCCAGTAACCATCGACGATCGTAACCGTCGATGTCAGTGTCTAGCAAATAGAGGAAAATGACGTTCAATACAAGCTCCGGCGCACGGGAGACGAATCGACATTCTGACGTTTAATTAACTTTGTCGCGTTAATTGAGAGACAGCGTTCGCCGCTCGGAGGTGGGTCCATTCGGCGGTCGCGGGATGGTCTCAACATACATAGTCTAGCTTTTATATTTCCGCGCACAATCAAAGAGAGCGCACTTCTTTCTACGAAGTTCCCCATCAATTGGAAATGTTAAAAATGTGTTACACATGGGAAAGTCCAGTTATAAATGTCGGTTGTCGGATACGAAAAATCGATTACCGTTTAACGTCGTGTACAAGCGACTAAATCATACAGCGATCCGATGCGGGTCCCAAACACGCTCGTTAATGTTGAGGGATTTGATTTTATTGTGAGGTGAGATTGATTGAGCAATAGATGATGAACTAAAAGACATATTATTTCCCGAAAATTAATGTTTTATTGCGCAACACATTTTACAATTTTTTATGAAATTTTGAGCATTAACTGTAAATAAGGAATATTTCGATAGACATATATCTGCAACAAACTTTTGGTAATATGTAACGAGAGCCCAAAGTTATAATGACGGATACTTTAGCTTCTAATTACAGCTAAAGTTATAAATTCAAATTTATATCTTCAGGCCTCTCATTACATGCTCTCACAATGACGCTCTGTCATTGAGTGGCTAAGTCGCAGAAAGCAAAATCTCGTATTTCATGACACGAGGGGATTATTATGTGATTTTACTTTAATATTATTTTAATAATTGCGAATTTTGTAGATTACTCTTCATGATTCTTATTGCTAAGTAGCAAAGCACAAAGAAGTAAGTTCTCAAAGAAGTTGAAGACAAATACAAAGTAAGTTCTCTCACAATAAAGCAATACCATACAATATCTTTTTTTATAATTATTTGTACTATATATGTCGTCATCTTTCCTCGTTTATACTTATCTTGAACATTTACAATCGATTGGATGCGAAATAAATAATTTTGTTTATATTACAGCTTTTACATTTATTGAGATCAATCCATAGTCTTAAAGTATTGTCGTTCTATAGTAAATATTGCTGCATGCAACTCTGTTATTGTAATTTCTTAGTGATTAATAGTCTAGCCATGTCATTATGATCTATCTATCGAGCATGTTGAGTACAGCGAGTAATTGCCCGAATAGACCGACCACGCCGATTGATTACAGAACGAATTCGTAGCGTTCATCAACGTTAATTGATCAACCTACCGCGCACCTCTCCAATTATGCGTATAGCTAATACAACGTTACACTTCGTGGCGCTATCGAGAAATTGAGTTTGATACCATAACTCATCGTCATTGTTTCGGTTCATTATTCGCAGTCAGCGCTTATCAAAATTCAGCGCGTCGACTGTATAAATCAAATCGAATGACCATACGGCGAGAGAATTCTTCGTGCTGAAATTTGCCGAGCCGAATCGTAATTAGGTGAGTCAGTTCCAGAAGTATCAAGCTCTCATAGTAAAGTAAATTATTAAACTTGACGAAGAAGAAGCAAAACAGATTTTAAACGTTGCTAATACGTTGTTACAACGTATTATATTAATAACAAATTAGTACCTCGCAGTAGTGATTCGCGAAGTAGGGTTTTTTTAGATTAGAGTTTACTACGTCGGAAAAATATCCGATTGTATGTTACTTCGCTATCAATTTACGTCATATGACAGATCATTGACGGCAAAACTACAACTCTCTATGTCTCTAGTATGTATTTTTAGAAGACTTTTCTGACACGTACGAGAAATTACGTTACGTAAGATAGATATCCCGTCCTTCAAACGTGAATGATCGGTTGCCGGCGACATGAGAAAATTACATGCAATATTCGATAAAAACTCTTGATGCAACAATCTTGCGCCGGTAGTTATTACACAGAGTTTACGAAGAACGTAATAGAGCGATTAAACAGACCGCACTGGAACAATCCGACAAAGCTCTGCACGATACGAAGTGATTAGATATCAAAATGCTTCGCAACTGACTGCGGTGTTACAAATGGAATGGTTTATTCGAGCTAAATGATCGCCGACGCTGTTATTTGCAGTTCCATCGACAATTTCAATGAAGCGCCGCCCGCTATAATAATAAGCAACCTTTTATACTGTACCGCGTTATTGATTTCACTACCGCTGCATCAGAAAATTCCGGCTATTATTTTTAATATAATGGGAAATTTTAAGAGATAATTCTCAAAGCGAGAATGATATCTATGATAAATTCGTGCATTATTTTTATTATTGTTGTATTTTGGAAAATATCCTCACAAAAGAAGTTTCGTCGAATTCTGTTAATTTTTTTTAATTAATTCTCGCTTATTAATATATTAAAAAAGAGACGTAAATTTGAATTTTTCGTGAAATTAGGTCATATGCAGGATTTCTATTTCACGTGGCATATTTAAGCAAGCGCGAATCGATCTCTCCCTCTGAAAAGAATCATTTGCGTCATTTTATTAAAACTAATTTGTAATGACGTAGTGCGCGCTACGTATCTTTGTGTTAAATTTCCATTTTGTTCGTCGATGGTCGACGTTTTGTCCTCGTTAATTGGCGCGTCTTTATTCGCGTCGTGCGTCGTTCATATCGCTTGCGCGCGCGACGAACCACGAATCGTGTCTGCTATATACTGCAGACACTGTATATTACTATCGGTAATACCGAACTCGCATTGTAACGTAACGTAGCGCGTAATTCAATTACTTGGACTTCGCGGAAAGAACCGGCATGCCATCGGCGATCACGTGCTGGCGGCCATGCCGCGGCGGATTTTTCGATGGCAAAAGATTTTTTTGCGAGCGACTTTCAAAAATTGTATTAGAATCGCGGGAATTATAAACCACCAACGCGCCACCGCCGTCGCTGCAGCATACTCGCTCGTGAATGAAGAAAATTGCATCCATTAGCAAATTACTTTTACCTACTTTAACCGCCTCGTCTCCGGTGACGCGAGAGGCAGAAGGGCTGTAAAAGGGAGCGTCGTTAGTTATATTGGGTAGGACGGAAATAATATCGCGCTCGTGTACCCGTACACAAAAATAAACCTGATTCGAGCGGGCAGCAAACAACAGTCCTTTTACTTATTTCTCATTTCGCGATGTTTGTCGTCGACTTTTCTTAGCTGCGGTTCCGCGATCGATTTATTGTCGCTTTGCGGTGACTCTAACGATGTTAATGATGCAAACGAGCGATCGCTTCCTAACAATTTGCGGGGGTAATTAGTTTTTGGAGCGAACGCTCGGCGTCAGTGCGCGGTTATAGCGTGGTGAACTTTGTTACTCGAGAAATTTATTAATCGCTGCCCCATCGCTTTTCACCAACACGAATTTCACTCTAACAGGAAAAACGAATTTACTAACGTGAAAACTCCCAAACAATTATTATCAATTCGTACTTTTATTAAATTTATTAGCACGAAATGCGTATTGAATATAAATACGTGATTATTTTAAATGCTGATTGTATGATCAAAATGTGCACCCCCCCCCCCCCGATTGAAGTCCTTATTACAAGAAAAAAGATCGTGATAAATTTTTGGAAATATTTTGTTTTAAACATTTAACAAAAAAAATGGGTAGCCCAATTGTGATAACTTCTTGCGTTGCGAAAAAACGAAATTTTATTGGATGGAGTGTGCTCGAAGTATGAAATAATAAAAAGTAGAAAGTGAAAATGTTCATTGACGATTACGATCGATCCGTGGAAGATTTTAGAAACAGATTTTAACTGAATCTTTTTAATCTTACAAGAGATTCTCGAACGATTCGTTACTAGACGAGATATAAAATGATAACGAGATTTGATTTACTTTCTTTAACCATAGAGTTTAATACACTCCTTTCAACAAGCCGGTAATTGATCGGCGCAAATATCATTCCGAATTAAAGCTTGATATCCATCAATTAGCCTACTGATGGATATCAACAACTTGTACGTCTCGTACGTCTAGCTTACTTTGACATTTATTTTTTCCATTAATGCAAAAATATTACAGTAAGTATGGAAACATTATTTTTAGTTTTGTTTTTCTAGCATGGAGAAGTAGATTCTGACATAAGATAACATAATACATCGGATAATCATGTTTAGCACTAAATTTATGATCGAATGCGCCATTAAATGTGAGTTGCGCTAACGCAATTCTTTTTTCTACTTGATATAAATCAGTGCATAACATAATGTATATTCATCACGTATGTATTTATTGTTAACATGTTTCTTTTCTAATTTACATATATATCGAAGAAATCTTTAATAGAGCAAGTTGCTATTTTTTTAGTTAAACGACTTATTTATCTATTTATTATTAATATATAATAAATTATCTGATATAAATTATTAAAAACTACAAAAAAGTCAGACAACTCATAATTATATTACGTCAAAAAACTTCCAATAAGAAATAGCAAAAAGAATTTTATGATGTCGGGAAAATTTCGATTAGAAAGGGTTAAAAGCTACGATAAGAGTACGAAAGTACGAATTTCTTTATTGAAACCAAACATTAGAGAATATTTAGTGACAAGCAGATAATTTTCTCGGACTATGCTATCTCTTCTTTCAGCGTATCTAGTGCATGTCGTAATTCGCGAACGATCACTGGATGACTTCCAGAAAACAATTGAAATCGTTTTTCTTCAGAAATGAAGCCGGACGTTGCAATGGATTCGTATATCGTCTTCTCGACGGTCACAGACGAGCGAATGCAACTGACTAAACAATGTCCCGATCGGCAGCCTTGTTAATAAGTTCTTTGCTCTGAGCGGCAGCTGTCCACACTTTGGCGCACTTGTGACCTTCCTGTTAAACCACACGCGGATCACGGCAACGCACGGTACTTCGCGTACGACTTCGTTCCAATTTCTGAATCACCCTCTTCTTCCTCATTCTTCAACTTCGTTTATCTTCGCGTTTTATTCTCTTTTCTATATGTTTAGCATCCATGTATAAAAATGATTGCGAGCATTAAGGTTCAGACCTGATGATCATGGTCGAGCATTTATCTTAGGTAAATTTTCAAAATGTAATTTACAATTCGTACAAGTTTTACTGTCGATGGCAATAAGCAAAATTATGTGTCATCGGTCAATTTTCGAGTACACTGTACCAACGAGGAAGTGAATGTAAAGACTTCTGTAACTACAGAAAAGTCTATTTCATTGGCTTAAGTTTCTCAGTTTAGTTTATATGTAAATTGGCTGAAGAATAAATAATCAGAAATGTCACGTTGCATTAAATTCTTTCATTAATCTGCGACTGATATTAAATCTTATCGTACTATCACGAACCATGTATCTTACAATGAGTAGAGCGCAGAAAGACATTGTATGAATTATTGATATTCTAAGCGCAATTATTTCATGTCAATTGGTACTTTATTCAAATCGTAGAATTGATTGATATAAAATAAAAACGTAGACGTACTACAAAAAATCATCGATTTAATGAGGATATATGTATATACAGGGTGTATCTGAAATGATGCACTATACTTTAGGAGCGTATTCTAGAGGTCAAAATAAGACTTTTTTTCCTATAAACATGGGTCCGCAAATGAACCCCCCTCCGAGCTAAAATTCGATTATTAATATTTTCGAGCATTAATATTTTCATGATATACGTTTTTATTTTTTCATTTTAGTGGCTTACTTTACTTCATAATTTACTGGGCTATACCAAATTTCAACCTTCTGCCTTTTTTTCTGAAATACAGCCAATTTTCAATTTTTTCCCTAAACTTTAGGGGCCTTTAGCTCGGAGAGGGGTTCATTTGCGGACCCATGTTTATAGGAAAAAAAGTCTTATTTTGACCTCTAGAATACCTGTCTCTTATACACATCTAGATGTGTATAAGAGACAGATCTTAGACCTTGTCTATCTAAATAAAGCAGCAATGTAATTTAATTTCTTGTCCTTACTTTTTTAACGGATCGAATCGGGAGGGGGATGTAAAAAGCAGAATCCTTCGATAAAGTCTGTCCAAAAAATACGTAGTTCTTGGAAAGCGCACATAACCGCCTGCTCGGCTCCACCTCTTAATTGCGACGTTAAAATCGCGCAGAGTGTGATTGCGAACACGCGAGGGACTTTTCGCGAATTACGGCTCGTTGCTGTGTCGTGCCGAGCAGAGCCGGGCCGGGCCAGCCGAGCGACGTTACGTCTCAGTCTACTCTCTTTTCGAGCGTGTAAATACTTATCGCCGTGGGGAGGCAAAGGGAAAGGGAAACGAGATTTGCGGGGTTCCCTCTTAATTGAACCGGGAAACGCGACTGCACTTGTACGCGAGCACGCCGACGTAATTATTTCGGATATCAATCTGCCGGTTTCGTCAGTTCCCAGCTGCAGCGCGGCGCATTACAATTAATGCGCGTCGTTGCGTATAACGCGCAACTGCATACGTAACGCACTTCGCGGTTTGCTGCAAAAACTGCTTACCTCACCTCACCGATAAAAATTAATCGGTTACACACTGTTTATGTAATGCACATATCGTACGCGTGCGCGCGCGCGCGACTGCAGTGCCGATAAGCGGCATTACGGTAGCGTGAAGCTAATAATGTGTTGCCAATTTCGTGGGATTCTAGCCGTTTATTTCAGCACTGCGAAATGATTAATTAACGTAACGCATTGGGATTTACATGTGCTTACTGTCAGATTACATAGCTATTATTATACTGCTGATAATCAGTGCGACGCACAGAGAAAGAGAGAGAGAGAGAGAGAGAGAGAGAGAGAGAGAGAGAGAGCTAAGTGCGATTTATCAGGGTTGCCACAGACCTGGAAATCCGGGAAAACCGGGAAAAGTCATGGAAATTTAAATTGGTTATGGAAAACCTTGAAAAGTCAGGGAAAAATACAAAAAAGCCTGGAATTTTGCCACACGATAAACATTTTTGCGTACTGTGCAGTGTTGCCAAAAGCAGACCATGGTCCTATTGAAAAGGAGATGTTGCAGGACGATGTTGCAGGACACGTCTGTCGCCCTTTACCATCATATAATTACAATTTTTCAATTATTTTCTTATTTATTTTTTATTTACTTTTTTTTGCATTCCGAATTATGTTAGTAAACTAACTTTGAAATTTGTTTTGCTTGTATTAATATAAGCTATCTTTCCTGCAATTCCTGTTTCTAAACGTTAAAATTTAAGATTACAGATTCGTCATGGAAAATTCTTCAATATTGTCTGGAAAACATGGAAAAGTCAGGGAATTTCAAAATTCATTTTCTGTGGCAACCCTGTTTATATTCATGACCAACCACGCACGCGGATGCGAACTTTATTTATAGCGCGAACGATGTAAACAGTGCATAATCAAAAAAGTACTGTTGCGCATTGGAATTGACATCGTCTCACTAATTGACCTCCCAGAGCGAAATCTTTTCCTTATCGTGATATTTGAGAACTATATGCGGAAATTCAGCGAGGGGGAACGGCGAAAGAAAAAACGATCGGAAGTCCGTATCCTTTCGCGACGAGTGACGGGTGTTTAGAGATTCACGTCAGGCGTTCTTCGAGTCTCTTCATCTTTAACGACACGAACAACCACAAATGGCCTCCTTGATGTTTTGATGTGGCCGTCATGCGAAGTCCGTTGTCATCGTCGTCGAAGTTTACCCCCACGCGACACATTGCCTCGTCCAGCAATTGAGATTAATTATCGTCGCTGGACGGACTTTCTTTTCGGCGCCATTGTGACATAATCGTCCCTGGCGTCGATTCGACTCGTCCGAGAAGCTTCACGCATAGTACAGTTAATAAAGATTCGTTAAGAGCGAAATCATCGACTCGCACTTAAGTGCGCATCATGTGTCTCGACGAAAAAAACCCTAAAATTCTATAAGAATTTTTAGTATAGTTTTTAATTGGAAACTAGTATAGTTTTTAATTAGAAATCGAAAAAATTGTTTATTAGAAAAGAGATATCTTCTTTTCTATTTCAGTTTTTATTTCTAAATAGGAAATTTTTCTTATAGCGCACTTGATTTTATTTAAATATTTGAAGCGATCTCAAAGTCCAATACTTAGTTGCAATTTTTTGCACAATATTTTATTCATAACTTGATAAGAGTAAAAAAATAAGTGCTTATAATCTCTATTTACGAAACGACGATTTAATTCAGATTATCATAAGTGCGTCAACATAATATTATTTTATATTATGAAACGGTTTAATTTTAGTTTATCTGAACAAGCAGTAGTTTAATTTTAATTTGTCTTATCCAGCTTAAATATCTCTTATATATATAGCCGCTTAAAAATAATAAGCGGGCTTCAACTTCTCATAGATGTCATCAAGCAAGGTCTGTTAAAAATATATTCGACCGTTTATTATTATTATATTCTGAATTATCTTTGCTGTGCTTATTTTTCCTTGAAATGACTCAAATGTATCGGTTTGTCAAAAACACAAGACGTATCGTCACGTATAAAAGTTTCTGCTAAAGTGGCAACAATGTAAACGGGTCGCAAAGAATCATTATGCGTCATTATTATTAATCTTTATTCAAAAGATACAGTCGACTCATTAAGTTCTATCTGATGTGGAGCACGCACGCTCCGACAATTTTTCGTTTGCCAAAAATTCGACTACTTCTGTAAATTCGTCGCTGAAAATGATTCTCTCTCCGACGATAATCGTCACAAATTTAGCATCCATTAACGATCCAAAAGAAGTGTGGAACGTGATTCCGTGCCGTATCGGATATCATTGTTATTTTTGATGTAATTGACAAGACACGCAAATATACAAACATTTTATTCGCTTAGCGAAAAAATTGCACTCAATTTATGTACTCGAGACGCTGTCGAGAACCACTTGTGGTTGAATTGTACGTTGATTCTCGAAAACGTCACGATTGGCTTTGATCGAAATACGCATTCCATATATAATTGGCTCAGGGGAAAAGTTTGCACATTTTAAAGAAATTGCTAATGAAAAAGTAAAATTTCTTTTTTATAATATTATTAATAAATATTATAAACTACTAATGATTAATATATTATTATATACATAATAAATTATAAAAATATTAAAGATAAAGTTTGTATATTAAGGAAAAATATGATTGTTCTTTTTAATGTGTTATACGAACATTGTTTTATTTAAATAAATTTTTCTTATATGACTATACTATACAAAAGCTTTTTTATTTAAATAAATGTGTATTATTTAATGAAGATTTTGATATTATGTTTTATATATATTATACAATCTTGTGTTATAATAATATACAGTCGAACCTCTCTAACTCGAATACCAAGGGTACAGATAATAATTCGAGTTGTAAAGGTTTTCGAGTAAGCCAAGTTCGAGTTAGAGAAAATCGAATCCAGAATTGTATATAAGTATATAATATCTGTTTCAAACATTGCATCGAATTAATTATACAGAATATATAAGAAATAAATGATAAGTCAAGATGAAGCACTATGAATTTTAGTTCTGACTCACAATCAGAGTGCATAAATCACTTGATCTTGTTTGCTTGTTTTGGCGGAAGGCAGATATATTTGGATTTTTTCAAGTACTTTCGTATTCATCTTCGTGAATCGCGAGCGACATGCGAAACACCCACTCGGGAGATTTCACGAGCGTGGATTCACACGTCCACGTTTTCGCCGGTTATTTTTAAAAAATTAGATGCTCCACGCCCTATAGTTTCAAATCCGCCCTCCACAGGCGCATTCCAATCGGAATTGACTTTTTACTTGTGTGCAAGATGTCAAAAATTTTTCGATTGTTTTAGATATTATGTGAATGTTTATGATAAAATAACTAACGAAAGATAAAAAATATATATTGAAACATTGAAAATATAATTATGATGTTTCTGTAATGAATTATGGAAGCAAAAGTTAAAACGGAACCTCTTGAATAATCAAAAATTCGTAAAAAACATAGCTCTCTACCTTGATTCTTAAACAAAAGTTTTTTTTACTTCCTTCATTGTTAATACGCTTTAACTTCCAACGGCGAAAGTCTTACAAATAAGCAATGAAAAATGATCTTTCAATTAATATGAAGCGCACTCGACAAATAAATTGATCACAACGTGATTGCATAATTAAGTTCGTTTTTCTTTCGATGTCGAATTGCATAACTGATGCCTCGGAGTCTCTTCCTACCTGGGATTCTTTGAACCATGCCGCGTAATCGATATGTCGATTCGCCGTATCTATATCTATTTCACGCTTGAACAACCGATATCGTCGTACAAGCTTCACGGAATTTCGGATATTGAAAAATATTTGCGCGATATTGGTCCTTATGCTTTATGAAATTAACAATTCGACATTTGTGAAGCAAGCGCACGTGCGCAAGGGGTGAAATGCGGATTCCGCGATACGATCGCACCAAGTTATCGCCATTTAATAAACACGGGCTAGGTAAAGCTTTATTATGCGTTTCCCCGACTATCGCTACCCCATAAATCCTATTACGCGCTGCAGTTATACTACTCGTTGGCGGCACGGTATAAGGGACGCCGGTAAACACCCGGCAGGCGCCCGTCGTCAAGGTAGTCTTCTAAGGAATGGCTCAGAGGAAAGTTGCCGTCGGTCTTATTCGTGATATATCGGTCTGCTCTAAAAAGACAGTTAATAGGATTGCATTCTCGGTGGAATATTGTTCGTTTCTTATCAAATATATAATTTCCGCAGAGTATGCTAGGTTTATCATGAAATCTTGTAAAAATTGATGCGCCAATTGCTTTAAAAAGATTTTATTTTAGATAATGTCTAAATAAGCGTAATTTTCCAGGAAACACTGTCCGATCAATTTCAAGTTGATTCAGTAGAAGTATTCTATATTCTGAATATGTACATTAGCAATATTTATACATTTTTATGTTTAATTGTTGAGAAATACTGATCGCACGCGCGATCCATAACGGTGGATTAATTAGACGGCTTCTATATTTTACATTCAATGATATTTATTTTTAAAATCGAAAAAAATACAATATCACATAAAATAATTATTATAAATTAGTACACGAGACTTTTTAATAATTAAGGTAATGATAAATTGTTTATTAACGCAATGCAGGAGGATTGCGTTAATAAACAACGTTGCAGGAGAATTGTATTAATTAATATCAAACGTTAAATATCTTGATAACCGATTCAGAGAAGAAACCTTCATTAAAGCAGCTATTTTGAAAATAACTCGAGAGCGAGTTTCTTGTTAAACTCGGGAAACCTAGAAGTTTCATCCCAAGGGTTTTTAAAAAGAATAGTCAATGCTAAATGACTTGCCGACTTTCCGGCTATGCTAAATTACATTAAGTATAAGATCTCATTAGGAATATATGTCTCCCTCAGGACACTTTGTACTGTGCGAGAACTCCTACCACTATAAAACTGACTCCTTTCGAGAAATCGTGAGCAACAAATAGACAGAGGGGGTGGCATAATGGAGTTGTGGATTTTACGACTTCTCTGGCTTCGTTTTTCTCAGAGCGCCTTTCAACCTTTTCTGGCTACCCTCTTCGAGCACCCTTACGCACCTTGCCAAGGGAGTGGTCATGGTTGAACTTGGTTCAGACTCGGCGGGGAGATGCGAAGTTCGATCGGAGATGTAGCTGGGGTGTGTCCGACACGATACCCTTAATGGAACCAGACGAAACACATATAACGCACGCACAATATTGTATTGCAGTAGAGTACAGAAATTTACAATTGATTTTTATCGATATGTTTATAATCGTATCATAATGTTCTAACGCCACTTTAGAACTAATTTCGTTTATTACAGAATTAACATCAACAACATCAAAATACAGGATGCTAAAATTGATTATATAACCCAAACTACTTAACGTTATTACAAATATAAGTAGCATCATTTACATATGTATCTTGTAAAAAATATATTATTTCTTTCACGCACGAAAGTGGCGACCGAAATTTGATACACGGAAAAAGGTGCGTCATTGTCGATCTCATGTGCGATATTACGATAGTTTTGCATTTAGTGATTAAACGCGATCAAATAACCACGTAAAATTGCGGTGTAAAAATTAATGTGTCGTTTACGCATAGTCACTGTCGATATTCTTAGATCATTCCTGAATTACGAAATTCTACACGCGACTGGAATGTTAGATTTTTTTAGCGAAAAAAAATTATATAACTCGCGTGAGATACCTCTTCCTGGCAACTCGACAATGAACGAGCATAGTCAGGTAGAGAACGAATAGAGAGGCGGGAACTAAATCACGGCGAAGCGGTACGTAAACCAAAACATTAGTTATACAACGTTACCAGTTATGCAAATTATGTGCGGATTCCTCGTGCATTGATCGAAATACGATAAATATGAGAAAGGAACGTTGCCAAATGAGCCACGCTAACTATTTTCGTGCATAAATCGTCACGATAAATAGAACGGAAAAGGGGAAAGATTCGGAATAGAATTTGAATCATGATCATCGTTATGTCGATTTTACGTGTTGTCTTTTGTCTCGTCGTCGAATTTACAACCTGGCACAACGGAGACTCGCGTTATTCCGAAACCCAGCACGACTATACGCACCGACTGACAACCACTTCCCTCAACATATACCAGTGCAAGGATGGTCATGGTCGATGGTGGCTCGAGACACAAAGGGCGCGCGAATCCAGTCGAGTCGGAGGATGAGTTGCGATGGAGAGAAACGGCGAGGGGGAAAGAGAAGGAGAGAGAGGGAAATAGAGAAAGGGAGAGCTCTTCTCTCGAATAATCCGAGGGCCGAAATATCGAGCGCCTGGAACTCTCCCCTGTTTCTCCCCTCCCTGACGAAGCTTTCGTCCGGATCGATAAAACGCTTTACACCCCGTAAATTATCTACTACGTTACAGTCGCTTCCGCCGGTTATGTCACATCTCACGGATTAATACGTCTCTAAATACGCGATCTGATAGTTGTACATAGAACGTTGGTTGACGGAAAATGCAAGTGTCGGCCAGATGTAAATGTGCCAAAACGACGGACCCCTAAATAGATTGTATCGTTTCAGAAATTCTTGCTAGCCCGGCATTCGTCGTTGGGATGCTTCAAATGTCGATCGATACGTAACTTATCCCGACCTACGACTGTCTGGAATATTAACAGATTGCTTTCATCAGTCCAACTATTGTGATGTAATACGATCACGTATGCGTGGCGATGAATAACATGTCGCCTGCGTAATAGAGATGTCTTCCGTCCATTACAAAATTACAGAATTTTATTTATAATATTGGCGAGTAATATATAAAAAAAATATCAAAGTGCGCTATAAATTTAATTAATGTAATGTAGTTTCTTTTTCCTATTTTCGTTTAAAATATTGCATTCGGTAGTTGAATCAGATAATTTAAAATAAGAATTTAAAACAAAATTAATTATGGTGAACGTAGTACTATAAAGTTTAAAATCATAAAGCCTATGAACCTACGCATTCTTTGATTCGACGTCTGTCATCGCCATTTTTATTCACGTCAGGCTACGAGGTTTATTCCGTGTTATTTATTCATGGGAGTACGGGTCGTAGATTGAAAAAAATTATAGTAGAGCTGGATGTAAATCGTAGAAGGATCGTACCCTCCGATCTGCTTTCGCAAGATAATGCTACAGTGCGCAGTTTCCTCGACTAAAAATGGCGGCTCCATTCCAAACGCGCCAATGTCGTTCTGTCAATGTAGTGAGTTTAGCGAACCCCATCCGAACCCGGACCTGAACCTAACGGAACGAACGTTTGTGTGATGTGCGAAAACGAAAGGACGACCGGGCGGGGCGAGAAATAGATCGAAACCGCGGCGAGGGCGGTAGAGCGGAGAGGGAAAGGGACCGATGAAATAAAACGTCATCGCAATGGAGTTAAAAGGGGGAAGAAGTTGATGGGAACGGAAAGGCGGAGGGAAGCTTAGAAAGAGAAAAACCCGGATAGTCCTACGACCAGGCACCGAGAGGAAGGAGTACCGGGATAAAGCGGTGGGCGGAGGAGGAGAGGGCTGATTTACGATACTACCGCGAATAAGGGAGAGGAAAGGGGTCCAAAGATTGGCGGCTAGAGAAGAGAGAGAGAGGCCAGGGGAACGGAGGAGATACGCGGGCAGAAGAGATTCGGTTTCGCGTTGATACGAGGTAGAGGGGCAACGGAACGGGATGGGGAGACGAGGGGAATATGGGTGGCAGCGATGTGGCCTCGGGCTGCGCGGGAGGCGAGGAGAGGAGAGAATACGAGGCTGTTGACCGGGCTTCGAATTCGAAAGGCTTACTTACGCGGGCTCGCAGTGAGGCAGGACGCGGTCCCGCTTGTATGCCGCGTTGGCGACGCGCACGAGAGAAAGAAAGACCGAGCATGGAGCGGAGCATGGAGAGGAGAAGAGGGCGACCACTACACACGCAACCGCCGACACCGCCCGAATTTCGCAACAGCGGTGCCCAAACACGACCGTGCCCCACGAACCATGGAGTCCTTCAACTTGTTTCACGTCGGAAAGATTGTTCAAACAGACGTGAATCTAAACCTTTTATTCGTTATCCTAGATTATTTCATATAGTAAACAGTAAAAGTAATTTATCAAGTTTATATTTAGATAATATATTGTAGATAATACTTTATCAAGCCTTACGATCTGAATATTAAATATTTAATGTGTAATTTATATAACGAACAAATATAAAACTTGTTTGAGAACGATCAATTAAAGTACTGTTGAATTACTTTTTGCCATGGCATATTGAACAAGTAAATTATTATCGTATGAATAATTTATACGTCCGTCAATGTTAACAAAATTTAATTTTTATGAAATTTTTTATTAAAAATTGCATTAATGAATAAATTATCTCTGGTGCCTACACATATAAGTTTAATGTGATACGAGAATAGCATATGACGTCATTTCGATAACATAACGCTAATGAGATGTGCATCATTTTGTGAACTGTGTATCAGCAGCGTCGTCCCGTTAGAAATTTAATACGTGTAATGATAAAATTCTAAGTAGTGCGCTACAATTATCTCCTTTCTCTCGCGTGATAACGTTCTTGGCAAGATAAATGAATTACGTAATGAATATAACAATGATATTAATGAAGCATGATTACATTATTATATTAATATATGATATTAATATAGAGATATGAAACTTATCTGCGCTAGATATGTTTTTAGATCGTAAACTTTCTTTTTTATTTCACGTTTTTACTTAATTTTTTAAACATAGTTGTTATTAAAGACTTAATTCATGAATATTATAAAGAGAAAATATTTTATTGGCAGGGAAGACAGAAAAGAATCGATAAATCTCTAACTTTCTAAATCCTCCAACATAAAACAAATATTTATTTTTATGTTGGACAGGTTAATGTATCAATCTAATTATTTGATATTAATTAAAATTTTAATTAAATTAGATATCTAATACAGAATTAGATTAAGGATTTTAAGAACAATAGTTGTTTTTTTTTTTAATAGAAAATCCAGAATTATTTCTGAATATATTCGTTGCTGCGGAAGATAATGGATGCGCAGCCAAAAAATCGTGAAATTGAGCACGCCTGTTGTCTCGCACAATTTCGCTCCATCGACCGACCTTGAATGTGTATATCAGTCGACCGACCGTTGTGGGAGGGTAGCAAACCCGTATCGATCCCCGCAGGAGCATGGACTCCTCTCCGGTCCTGTCCTATCCCCAAAGCCATGCTACCGAAACCCCTTCTCCATGACGGATCGAAAGTTTCGTGTCCTTGACGATGGAGAAGAGGGCGCGACGTGCGAGAATGGGGGTCGTAGGGCGGATGTCCCTCCCAGGGTACAAGTCTGTCGGATGAGGGAAGAGATTTCGGCGAGCACGAAAGGTCGGATTGGAAATCACCAGCGCGATGCGAAATCCTATTGTGAGCGTGTAACCAATTGTTTGGCATCTCTCGTGACAGATGTCGAAAATTTTAGTCAATTATGACATCGGAGAGGCGAGCTTCCGAATTTCAATTAGAGGATTGGCTACGCCCGGGTATAATGCATCAAAACGCGCGGTTGTACGAAGCCGTAGTAGCCAAAACCGTTATACTGACGGTCCAATTAGAAGCGCCAAACGCGCACCGTTGAAGGCGACTTCTTGAGAACGAAATGCTTTGAACGAGAGGGCTACGCTCTCCTTGTTTCTTGTTTTATTCCACAAATAGCAGGGGAAAAAATCTGAATGACACCAGGTTCTTTTTAAAGGAGATTCTTGCTAATCCACTTGCTAATAAAAACCAACTTTGAAAAATGATCAGTTTAAGAGAAATTCAAGAGTCTCTGCAATCGAAAGTAAATTACAGAGAGAGAGAGAGAGAAATATGTGTCATATTATAATTTTTATATATAGGAAATTATATTTCTTATATGCGAAATATTACGATAGCGGAAATACATCGTGAGTTTTTAATTTTTAATTCACAAGGTAGATATGTACGTATTTTGTGGAACGTTGTGTATATTATTAATTAACATAGGAATTAGGATTAAAGATCGAAATTGTATTGCAAAGGTGTACAAAGTTTAAAATGCATTGTTATGAGAAATATCTATTCAACACACAGTCACATCATTATAAATTGCATAGTAACGAAAGATTTCTTCGAAACCTTTTGTTTCTTAGACGGTCAGTGCACTTCTCGAAATATTGATGTTTAAGCGTGTCTTTCGTAACGATTGATTGAATCATCGGTGAATGTGCGATGCGCACTGTGGCCGGACTGTAGATAACGGCAATAAACTCCTGGCCGTGAACCGCCTCGGTCGTTAGACTTTAGAAGTCACATACTTCGTTTCCTGAATCAATAAGGAAATGGTCCACCCACGATCGTGATCGTGCACTTGAATGCGCGCTTTATGCCATCGCGTCTCCGGGCTTACGGCTTATGATTCATGTGGGACGAGCACCTGGCGCTCTTTGACAGGATTAATGAAACACGCACTAATTACTGCGATAATTGCACTTGCTCCTGCAATCCGTCATTTCCGTCCCGGCATTATTTTCGGGACATCAAAATGTCTCCATGTTTACTAATCCAGAGAAAGTACTAGAAACATCGCATCGCGCGATGAAACGTTCAGTTTGCGAAATTCGCGATAATTAAAATATTATTCTTTGCTTTTTTCCATTATTGAAATGTCCAACAGTTATTACATTTCCTGGAGTTCCCGTTTTAGATATTCTGTTATTTTGAATATGCGTACATCGCGCGCAATAATTTAGATTGCACATATTGAACGTGCGTCGCGCGTGCGGACATATAATGTTTATACGTTAATCCTCAAAATGTAATTAACATGGGACTTGGTAATTCGCTATGATTTTAATTCACAGCTTTATAAATTACCACCTACATGCTTCTCCATCAACTTAGATACAGAAAAATCTATACCGGAAAATCTATAAGATATAAAATTTTATTTAATATATTGAATATTAAAAAAAAACAAAAGCCACACAACACACACTACACACACACACAACACACACACACACAACACACACAGAGTTATTTGGCATGTAACCTGCTATATTTTTAATTATGATATTATTATTTGCACTTTTTTCTATACATTTAAGATAAATTTTAAATCTATAAAATCAAATTTTATTAAACATATTTCTTTGATTTTGAAGATTTAAGAAATCCGATTATTTCTCGAAATCGTATAATATTATTTTTAATTGTACTTGATAAATAAAACGAAGCTCTGCTTTTGCACCAACTATCGTGTGAATTTACAACGAGAATTTCATCCACGTGAGGACGTCCGTCGGTGTGTTGCTCTTGTCACATTTGCCCCGACCTATCCAACTTGTAATTCCAGGGCACTTCTCGCACGCTCTCACGTCTACTTATCTATGTGAGTGTGCGTGCTTATGCATATAGGGCACAAAGAAAAAAGTGAGACGTATAGGAACAGGGTTTGTCAGAAATTTTTGTCGTCCTGTCAGCTTAGCTTATTTTGCAGATGAGATGTATATTCGTGGCACAAGGTATCATGGGAAATAGATAAGTAACTGCGAAGATCGAACGAAAAGAGAGTTATGAATTAAACAAGCGAAATCGAATCAATTATATAAATAACTGAAATATTATATAAATAAAATTTAATGAAGTAATCGTTTGCTTCGCCAGTAATAATCAAACCAAGTGTTTGTGTTGAACGACCCAACTGGCCAAATTTTTTCTTAATACGACGTTTCGACCATTGGTTTTGGTCCTTATCAAGTATATATAATCTGTGATGGGTTTGGATACAAAATTACAATAAATAAATATGTCGTGTTCAAGTAAAAAACTAGTTATATATAGGAAATGTCAAATTAAATAAGGAAAAGACAATGAATAATATAAATAATAAATAATAAAATATAAATAATATAAATAATAAATAATAAAATATAAATAATATAAATAAAAAGTTAAAAAAGAAAAGAAGAAACCAAGTCACATAGATATGATTGTCAAATAGATAAGAAAAGGAAAAAGTTATATAAATAACTTATATTTATTGAACTGAGCTATATATTTGTCTATTATTACATCATATTACTAAAGAATAACTGTACAGCCCAGTTAATTGAGATATTATATGGTTTTTGAAAATCAAATTGACAAAATCAGTCGATCTATATTACGGGAAATTAATTCTATATTACGAGAAATTAATTCATTCTGACTACTCTTTGTAGACTGATGAATTTATCAGAATCAAACGATAACGAAATAAATTAATAAAAACGAAAATGAAAGATGGCTAAATGTTATGCGTGGTTATCGATAGTAATATGATAAAATATCCATTTGCTATGAATTTTTTATATCATTTACTTATGTATATTATAAAATAAATAAATATTTTGAAATATATATAAAAACTGTTTTTCAAATTATTCAAAATGATAATTTAAAAATTTTTCTCTGTCCACTATTATTACTATAATTTGTCTGTTAGTTCCTCCGCGGATTAAATGAATTTTTGACCCATGAAAAGTAGTTTACAAATACCGAACTATTAATGTACGAAATATCGACAAATAAAGAATACGTAGAAATATAGAGTTTCTATCATATTTGACACACACACACACACACACACACACACACACACACACACACACACACACACACACACACACACGCACGCACGCACTCTCTCTCTCTCCCCCCCCTCTCTCTCTTTTTGAAATAAAATTCTTTTAACCAGAAACTCTTTATTTTCTCAAAAATAAAAATCTTTTAGTTGAATTTTGCCCGCTTGTCGAAAGAGCTGACGAATTAGAGAAGGGAGTGCCAAAATGTACTTAATCCTGCGAAAATCGTATTACAAAAATCCATTATTGTTCCGCAACTCGCTTTCTCCTGTACTGTACATTCTAGTAGAAGAACCATTTTTTTGTATTTCTTGTAAATTCATTTATATCGCATAAGGTCGCATACCGCAACTACATACATATGTATCGCTCATCTGCAGATTAAATCAGGTCTGCTAATATAATATGCAAAGTCGATACATTTCTATTACTTTTATCGAACTAGTTCAAGATCTATGAATTTTTCCATTGCTTGAACAGATATAATCTCCTCAGTAATTTTTAAGCTTTAAAATGCCTGTTTCTAAATTTTATTCGCGGACACAGAACTGTGAATAACGAAACGAATTTTTATTCCCTCTAAATATACCAGACGATACTGACTGCTTAAGAAAAGTCTTTCCTCCAATTATACTGCTAGTATGTATAATTATACTGCTCTTGATGCGATCTTAAGATAGATAACAAAGAAGTTGCTTCTAGGGGTAATCCATAATGTCCCGGGATTCCATTATACGTAATAACTGTAGAAATGATTCTTTTCGAGCATTATCGTTGGCATCGGTGTACTTAAAAAAAAAAATGAAATTTTATCATGGCATTTTCTAAGAATTAATTGTTCCTGCAGGCAGTAAAGGACATAAGATCTATGCTTCTAATGAATGCTTTAATGAACGTGCGGTCGTCTTTTTAACTCCTTCCGGCTTGGTTGGCTTTGTCCATATCGTCTGGACGCCAACACGCAAGGAAAAAACGCAGATGATGTAACTTGGAAAAGAAGCAGTCACATTTGGGAGAATACGTTTATAAGAACCATCTGGCCTGACATAATTTATTGCGGATATAGCGTCTCCCAAATTAAGTCCAACTCCAAATTAATGACTAGTGCCTTAATTGCTTCGTCAGCAACGCCGCGGAATAATATCAACGTTTGATGACGCACATAAGTATACTCTACACGGCATACTTAATATTCATAGTAAAATTATGTTCTACATAACAATTATCGCATTATTATATCCTGCGGTTTGCTTAATCGATTAACAATGACGCTTTAATTACCGATTATATTCATTTCATATTGTAGTAGTGTGCTAGATTATCATTTTCACCTAATATTGACATAATTAGTAATAATAATTTACAACGAATGTAGATATATATCAATGAGGCTCTTTTTTCTTCCCCCTCCTCTCTCTCTATTCAATCGTCGATTAATTTTTTTATACAAGCAAATATTATGACGTATGATCATCATTTTTTTAAATAAATAAAAATCGTTGACCGCTCGATAATAACAAAAAGCTTTGTTAAGGTAATAGACCGAGATTCGAGCAAATTACAAAGGTGTTATTATGATATGAAATTATTTATTAAAAACAATATAGAACGTTAACGTTTTGACCTTACTTGGTCTTTTTCAAAACGGAGATGTTGTCAATAAATAAATTTAACAATATATATAAATTAAGTCGCGATTTCCAATACGAGAACCAGTAAAAAGATTTGCCATAAGTCTATACATACATTAATCACATGTCAATAAAATTCTACTAAGATG
Organism: Aphaenogaster floridana; assembly: GCA_003063835.1. NCBI lineage: Eukaryota > Metazoa > Arthropoda > Insecta > Hymenoptera > Formicidae > Aphaenogaster > Aphaenogaster floridana. Next base: position 2,426,180 of record NJRP01000003.1, read on the forward strand.
TTCGGATATACTTCCTTTGACATTATGGACATTTTTACTTTTTTGGACGTGTGGCTTCGACTTATCTTGGAATTGAACCAAGATTTTAATATTCGTCTCTATGTGCAACTGAATTTTATTGACATGTGATTAATGTATGTATAGACTTATGGCAAATCTTTTTACTGGTTCTCGTATTGGAAATGGCGACTTAATTTAAATATATTGTTAAATTTATTTATTGACAACATCTCCGTTTTGAAAAAGACCAAGTAAGGTCGAAACGTTAACGTTCTATATTGTTTTTAATAAATAATTTTATATCATAATAACACCTTTGTAATTTGCTCGAATCTCGGCCTATTACCTTAACAAATCATTTTTTTAACTCTACTTAACAACTTCTCCTGATTTTTTAAATAACAGGACCGGTTGTTGAATTCAACAAGAAATACAGTCGTTGTCAAGCGCAATTAATTGCTCTGTTAATCGCAATATACGATAAAATGAAAATCAAATCACGATCACGCGATTCATTGATGGATATCGTTTTTAATCCTCCTCGACGCTTATGCTTGTCGGAGATCGCAATACGAAAATCTTGTTATGTTAAAATAATCTTGTCGAATGCCGTCACGTGCATCACGAATGAAAATCACACGCACGAACGGGACCGATCGGCAAGGAGGGCAAAGAGAGAGGGAAGATGTATGGTGAATCGCGCGCAAATCATTAATAGATATGCGTGGTCGTTTATTGATGGAAACGATCTGCCGTTTTCGAGATTCTTCCGACGCTCCTCGGTGATAAAGACTTGTTTATTGATGAATATTATCGCTGCCGCCGGCAAATCGGCCTTGACGAGAGATCCGCAACCGGTTACGTCATCGCCCGAAAAGGTTTCGACGGCCTTCCGTTCGGCCGGCTGAATTTCGGTGCGTGATTCTTTTCCCGCGTGACGGAAAAGAAAGCGTAGCGTGGTGTCAGTGCCGCGTTTTAATTAGGCCCCCTAATCGACAGCGGCAACTTTCGCGACCTCGACCCGCCACGTTTTCTGACGAGGGTGAGCGAAAACAATCGATCCGCCGTTTAAGCATCCGCCCGTCCTCGAGCCGCCACCTCGCAACCTCGACGAGAAATACATATTACTGCGTAAAATTGCGCTAACGCTGTTATTGTCTCGTGTATTGTCGCTTCTATGCGCCGACGGTGGCGTCGTTGAATTTTTATGTTTCGCGGCGGGTTTAAATATTTATTGCCTGTCGTGCAACGTCGCGGCTACGAGATATACGTCCTGCCATCCCGCGAGTTGCGTTATTACATTATTATGACGCCGGGATATATGTTCGGCAGTTGACATTTACATCGGCTCGTTCGCGGGAAATCCGTTATCAGACTCGCAATAACTAACAGCGTTTTTCAGCGTATTATTATCAATTAGTTGCAGTAATTTTTTGGCAGAGAGATTTGAGAGAAAATGATAGTCGCTTACTTATCACAATGCATCTGTCGACGAATTTCTATTTTAATTGCGTGCGTAATCTCTCGTGTTATCATTTATCAATCGGAAGTGTTCGAAAAATAGTAAAAAAGAGGCCGTGACGTTCACCTAACCGCCGTTATCGGAGACGAGAATAGAATTATTATTTGCGCAACTTGATAACGCGTTGCACAGCTACTCGAAAATTCGATGCTCGCTCGCTTAGGACAAGGTTCCATCAACGAATTGGATTAATTATCTGTCTCTTATCCTGTTTTGTCATACCTCTTGAAGCCGCTATCCCCCGACTGCCTCAACTGCGACTATCAAAACGTTAAAGCGTTAAAGCAATCTCTTGGCCACTGTTATCGGCGCGATAACGCAACTCAAGGTCACCGCTGGACTAATTGCTAAAAGTAATCGCGACATTTGTATAAAAAAACCGCCAGATAACCTTCGTACGTTGATTTTGGAAATTACACTGTTGATGTGCATTTTGTATAATAACGAAATCTTTCACCAATTTTTACTTGAATCAATAAAATCGGCTTTTGCTAGTTCTTTTAATAAAACTGCATGTTTCGCAGGTGCAATCTTGTATCCACAATCTTAAAGTGATCTATTTTTGATAATCATCTTTACAATAATACAATAAATTTTATGAAAATTGCAATCTTAATTTATTAAAACTTCACGAAAGTTTCTAATATCCGCAACGCTATCAAAAAATTATGTCCACTGTGTAACGTTTCGCTTGAAATCCTTTGATTTTTATTTAGAATATTTTTGACACATTAATGATATTAACGATATTCATATAGATTGATTATGGGACACACTATGTACTGAATGGCATTTCACGTTAGTGTTAATCTGCGTCATCGATGCTATAGCACATACTTCAATCAACTGTATAACGCGCGCATCCTCTTCACTTAACAGCGATAATTAACAAAATAGATGTTCGATTTCTATAACACTTCCTAGACTTTCATAAATTACCGTTTATTAAACACGGTATAATCGTAAATGTTAATGCACGGGTAATGTAACACATTAATGCATCCGTGCATTAATATTCGCGATTATATATACGATGTAACTGTAATTTGCGATTATCATGGCATATGTTAAAATTAATTTAACTCTCTTATGAGCTCTATTCCCAGGTATGATGAACCAGCGATCTGTCTGTCTCTAATTTCTCCGCGTTTTTATCTCCGCAGATTAATGATCGCGATAGATCGCGGACATTTTATTTACGCGACGCGTATCCCGAGTAGCAGTTTTGCGTCGCTGTGCCCTCGCCCTTTCATCCATTTCTCGAGCTATCCCCGAGGTATCGTTTGTTAACGTTATAGCGTACTCCGCTCTACCGACACGAGATACCTTGAGTTCGTCAAATAGGCACTCGGCCAGATACGCAACGGATATTAGACGCTACGCCAAAGCGCCGATTGTTTATTGCCGGTGACGTGTCCCGGGGAAGTGTCGCGCGAGATAAATATTTTCGGCCGGCGAATTAATTCAAATATGTTAAACCAATTAGACCTAACTTTCGCGGGCGATCGAGAGATTTATCGAAGTCGACGAGGAGAGATAAATTGACCGCATGCGATTTAGAAGAGGAGACCTCGGGACTGTACGCACGCGGATCGTAAATCGAATGAAATCACACCGCCAGCCTTGATCTATAACTGTCTTATGCCTGAGAATGTGCCCCGTATGGCGTCCTAACAATGTGCTCTTTAGACGCCACATTGTAACCTTATATATTTGTAACTGCACATACATATAACTATCGTATGTTTGTCGATTGCCTATCCAAGATTGTCCACACTGCCGGTCTTTCTCCTCGTGACAAAAATATATGTCCATGCCATGCGACGTGCACGGTGCCAAAAAAGTGATCGTCAACACGATTTAAAATAAAGGCTTAAGTATCTGATTACAACTCACCGTAGAAGTTGCGGTGTAATTTTTTAAATGTTTATTTACAGTTTTTCAGAGTTCGGTCATAACGAAGAGGTTTATTGAGGGTTAGGCTGTTATAGCTTTGATCCTGTTATATAAGCTATTCCATCGCACGAGCAAAAAGTTTAGGGTCATAAATGCACGTGTTGTGCCGTCAAGATGCCGCGAATGCTCGCTTAAACACGTTTTCCTCACTTCGGTCATTTTATACGTGCACAGACGAGCAACAGGTCGTCATTTCCAAACACTTGTGATGCAACGCATAAATCAGCAACATTGTACCGAATAAGCGAGTTTGCGACTCCACGTGCAACAAACGCACTTGTTTCTACAGATAATAAATAATAAAAAATTTATTATAAAAATGGTTATCAAAAATTATGTTGAATTACATTTATGCAAATTATAACTGACGCATCGAATGGGCATAATAATGGACGAAACGGGTTGACTATGTGTAGTACATATATTATATTATAGATCGTATACTTGATAATATGTTAATTAGCAGGCAGGAAAATATACATCACGTCGTTCTTTCTTGAATATACGATTACGCAAGCTTACAATGTAGTCGTGCATTCACAAAATAGTATTTAAGTTACAGTAATCCATCAATATGTCAATCTATCAATGCAGGATTAATCGTTCGAATAATTCGAGGAAATTATTGATCCCTTTTGCAATTTGTAGGCCCCCGACACATTTCATAAATATTTAACCTTTAAAAACCGGGTAGTCGATTTTTTGAGTCTAAACTGGTTTCAGTTTTTTTCTGGAATATCACTTTATTAGCATATATTTAAAATTTCTTTTCGAAACCGAAGAAGACAAAAAATGCACTCGGTTTAAAGGACAAATGTGTAAATTATGTTAAAAATTAAAATTATACATACACACATATTAATATATATATATATATATATATATATATATATATATATATATAATATCTCTATAATATTTTACGTATATATCTATATACAAAGTGCACGCGTGTATATGTGTTACATGTTTAATATTAATACATAGTGCTCTTTTGAAAAATATTAATTATTTTATTTATTACCATGTAAAGAAAAGAAATTAATTTATGTAAATACGTACTGTAAAGAAAAAGTTTATAATTTCTCTTTATATGATATTATATCAATGTGGCTGTAGTTAGAGAATAGAAGCCTTAATTAGACTTTGAAATTGGTAATAAAAAAAATATTAATTATGCTAAGTTCATAACATTGAATTCATGATGAATTTAACGGTGAATGTATGTATTCATTCTTGAATTTAAAAAATTATCCAATTGTGCAGTTACATTTTTGAAAAGCAACTATGTGTTTTCTTTACATCAATTGATTCATCCTACTATTCTACGCATTGATTTTTTGATAACTTTACCTTAATACTTTTATGTGCAGAATAACTAGAGGCATTACATATTATATTTAAAAATTCATAATTTTATTTAAAAAATTAAAGGTCACCTTCAAATCTCCGAAATGCCTCCATCTAGAAAAATTTTGTTTGACCCATCTTATGTCCTCCTCGAAGTCAAATAACTTTTGTATGAAACATTTTTCTCTAAAATGCTTTGTTTCCGAGATATTTTGCTGTTTAAGTTAAAATGGGACACCCTATATACAAAAATATTATGGTTTTTTATACTTTTTAACTTTTATATAGAACATTTTTTCATAAACCTTATATTTTCGAAGATATTCGAAAGAAATAAAAAAATTCGTTATTTTCGAGGGCTTTTTCACCCCCTAAACATCGAGTTTCGCCGCTAAAAAAATACGGGTCTAATATTTTTTCATGTTCGACAACATATCCAAAGCTCTTCAAAATCGGTGAGGGACTCTTCCGACCATTCTCTTGTCAGATTCTATGACTTCAGAGTTCCATATTTCTTTACCTTTCGATTTTCTACGTTTTTGACAAAGGAAAAATTTCTTCAGAATCATGAAAACTACAACATATCTCAGAATGAAGCAATTTCACTGGGGCCACTTTTTACCTATAAAACGTGCGGGGTCTTTTAGAGATCTTTTTATTCTAATGTTAAATTGGCTTTTATGCATTCTAAATCGGTAATGTTATAAAACGGAGAAAAAATTTATCAATAGAATAAAACTATTAAATATAACAATTTTTATTTGATTTTATAAAACTATCTTTTATAATCTTCTTAACTTTAACATTAATATCATGTTCGATGACACTCCAATTTAATATCTCTATAAGTATCTTCAATTTAGTACCGTCCTACAGCGATTTCTGCAGAAATTCTCTCGGAAATGCCGATGTCGTTTTTGTAAACGATAAGTGAAATGCAAGTATCTCTAATTTCTGATGTTAAAATTACAAGCAATGAAGCAACAGTAACGATAAAAATGTAAACATCATGATTAAACTATAATTATTGGTGAAAATCTTTTGCAAGGTTCGATATCTTACGATATATGTACGCATGACAAATATTTCATATATATTCGTGTATATTAGATATGTACACACAATGTACATAATGCGTATATATTTAGCACACATTAAAATATTTCGAAAATATTAGTGCCATAAATATACACACGTGCAAGATAAACACTGACTGTTATTGAAATATACACATATACATATATATTAACTGTCATCGTGATCGTACCATGGCCTTATTTTTGTTCACAATTGCGCGGTATAGTTTACTGTATACTGCGGTAAGCTATACGATGTGATAAAGTATTACAACTTCTATATGTGATACGAATATACACACACATACAATTTTGAATACTTATGTGGTAGATAGATTATGAAGACATAAAATTACGTGTGATAAATTAGAATCTCGATATACATATATACGTATATCCATCCTTTTTGCTTCCTTATAAAGGAAGCTTTGTTTACGTAAAAAAATTTTTTTTCAGGTTTCAATGCCAATGTGTTTAGAATGTTGTAAAACGTCGAAAATTTACATTTCTACAAAATGTCTGTGTGTGTGTGTGTGTGTGTATGTATGTGTGTGGGTGTGTACGGATTGGATGTCCGTGAATGCTGTAACTTCCGCAACTTTGGAGATATCGGGCTGAATTTTTTTTTAATCGATATATAGAGAATTCTTTAAGGAAGGTTCCTATTAAATTGGGCGATGATCGATAAAGGGGTCCTCTTAGAAAATTTTGAATTTTTTGAGAAATGTCTGTGGTTGCTCTAACTTGCGAAAATGTGGAGATATTGGATTGGTTTTTTTTTAATCGATAGAGTATCATTAAAAGAAGGTTGGAGTTGAATTTGGGACCAAATTATTTGTAAAAGTTTTTAAAAAAGTATGCAAATTGGGAATTTGCACAGTGCTTCCTTATCAATTTCACAAAGCTTCCTCTATGAGGAAGCCAAACCAAAAAAAAGAAAAAATAAAAAACTTTTTTATAGAGGAAGCTTTATGAACCAACTAAAATGTTGATGATGAATTGTGCCTCTTTCTAATTTGCCCCCCTTTAAATTGATGAGGAAGCACTGTGCAAATTCTTAATTTGCACACTTTTTTAAAAACTTTTTTAATATTTATTACATAATGAAGATAAAACTTGTATTTCTTATATTTAGAATTTAGCAATCATCACAGAAGCATGTTATTATTGTAGAAGGAAAAGTGTTGTTTTCCATTATAATTATAATTTACATTTCGTTATAACTCATAACTAAATTAACTATATAAAAAATTATTTTATATATATAAAGGATGTTCTGTCATTGCAACCAGTAACTCTCTTTTTGACCAGTAACTTCTCTTTTTGATAAGATCGAACCGGTTTTTAGGAATCATGTAAAATGTTGGAGATGATAATACGTACGAAATTTTATACGATGAATTCATTGTATCTGAATTTATGAAAATGTAAATCCGAAGTACGTCACTTACATTATTAACATAGAGAAATAAATTTCTATAAATAGAAAGGGGTACAGAGAAAAATTTATGCGTGTGTGAAGTTGGCACCTTATCTTTTTGCACCGCAAGTTTAATTTGCACCCGCAATAGTTCTATAGTTCTTGATAGATTATAGCAATAGAGTTCCGTCGAATTAGTATATAAAATTGCAATTTGAAAATATGAGGTGCCAACTTTCCATAGCACCGCAAAATTGGAAAAAAGTGAATTCGACTATGTAATTCTATAGTTCTCGAAGAGTTCTATAGTTCCTGACAGGTTTAAGCAATAGTTCCGGCCTTTAAATATTTAAAAAAATTTTTTTATTTGATCACTGGCATCTCATTTTTGGAAAGTATGCATGCGGTGCTGGCGGTTTCGATCGGTTTTTTGACAGTTCTCGACAGTTCTCGCATAGTTCTAACCATTTTCAGACATTTTAACAATAGTTCCGTCCGTTAACTATTTTTAAACAATTTTTTTATCTGACCGCTAGGCACCTCATTTTTGGAAAGTATGCGGTGTTGCTAGCGGTTTTGATCAGTTTTTTGACAGTTCTCGACAGTTCTCGCATAGTTCCAACAATTTTGACAGGTTTTAGCAATAGTTCCGGCCTTTAAATATTTTTAAACAATTCTTTAATCTGACCGCTGGCACCTTATTTTTGGAAAGTATACGGTTGCTGGCAGTTTTGATCGATTTTTTGACAGTTCTCAGAAAATGATTAGAACTATGCGAGAACTGTCGAGAACTGTCAAAAAACCGATCGAAACCGCCAACACCGCATACTTTCCAAAAATGAGGTGCCAGTGGTCAGATTAAAGAATTGTTTAAAAATATTTAAAGGCCGGGACTATTGCTAAAACTTATCAGGAACTATAGAACTCTTCGAGAACTATAGAATTACATAGTCGAATTCACTTTTTTCCAATTTTGCGGTGCTACGAGAAGTTGGTACCTCATATTTTCAAATTGCGATTTTATATACTAATTCGACGGAACTATTGCTATAATCTATCAGGAACTATAGAACTATTGCGGGTGCAAATTAAACTTACGGTGCAAAAAGATGAGGTGCCAACTTCACACACGCGAAATTTATTTTATTCCATTTTTTGTGCTAATGATTTGTGAGCGTCTCTGCTAAATTTCGCTTTTCGTTCTTTGTTACAGCAATCCACGTGCGTCGCGGAACATGGCGGAGAAGCAACGCCGCGACAATCTCAACGCAAATATATCGACGATGGCGACTCTTGTGCCGAGCGTTGCTGGAAGTTCGAGGAGAATGGACAAAATATCCATCCTGAGATTAGCTACCGCCTTCCTGAGGACACGCTACAGTAAGTCGACATTGTTAGAACGCTTTTCTCACATCATCCCACGAAGCATTTTCTTATTAGCTCGTTATATTCTCACGGTTCGTTATACCGAATCATTTCTAATTATTATATTCTATTATTGTTATTGTGAAATTATTTTCTATTATTATTATATTCTATTATTATTATCACGAAATTTAGATTGTCTATCATATTGCATTTTGTTATATTTTAGCTTTAAACATGTAATTACAAACTACGAATAACTAAATTAAATTCTCTGTTAATCACTTGTTCGTACCACTACAACTTTGATTATACAGGTGTGAAAATTACTCACGATCGTGTATCTCGTGCATTGTTTACAGCACTCGGAAGTAGCCCGATGAACAACTTCCTCCCCCCGCTGTTCAAAGATCATTTCGATCTGGAGCAATTTTTTGTCGACGTGAGTATACACAACGCTTATCTTTAATACAGATCGACCGAGATGATCAACACTCGTTTTTCAAACCATAACAGCATCTGGTTGATAGCGGAGGTTTCTTCCTCGTAGTCACCGCAACAGGAAAAATCGTTTATGTCAGCCGACAAGTGGAGCAACATCTCGGTCATGTTCAGGTGAGTTTTCCTCATCATTATGCGATATGAAGAGTCATCTTCATTAACGTCACTGAAGACTATAATTTTGTCGATGTTTTTCACTTCCTTGAAGTTTTCTTTGCCCGGAAACTCTTTATTTTAATCAAGTGCACGAAGACTGCGGATATTTTTTCGCTGAGGAAAAACTTATTTTAAAAGAATCTGTAATGTTAAAGGACATCCGGTTGACTTTTATATCTCGTACAAGAATATTAACGAAAGCGTCGAATAATTTATTTGGCAAGTCGAAGTCGGACTTTTGAGATATGAATAGATTGTATTAATTCCAAGAAAATCGTGAATTTCTTATCGCATTGTTGTCTTGTTATCTTGGATATGGAAGTGCTCACATCGCAATATCAGGATTAAAGTTTCCTTCACTCCCGGTGTACACAGCAATTCAAAACTCGATTAATCGCGGGTGCCAGAATTATCCTTGTTTCAATCGACCGCAGGCTTTTCAATATTCATCCTCGATGTCTCGATAAGTAGTAGCTTCAGATAAAAATCCAAGCGTATTATACGAATGAGAACCGCGCGAACACCTTTCCAATATCGTTTACTCGACAGCGAAACGATTAATATGCTTTTTCATGCGTCGATGATAAGGTCAACCTTATCGTCGGCTGAAGTAGAGCGCTTTGCAACTATTAACGGAAGCTATTTACGCGCCATCGACATTTCATGGAATTCTTCATCTCTTCTGCGGGCAGAATTTCTCTTTTACACCGTATTTATATTGCGGCCGTTGAAATGTGTGTCTGTGCGGCGTTTTCGCGCCGGCGCTGAGAAGATAAACGGGCGTGGGAGGGTTGCAGGACGGCAGCGATCGCGATCTCGTGGCTTCATCTGCAGCTTCAGCTGCAGCACCGACCTACCCTGTAGCGCGCGGAGTTAGGAATTATCGATCAAATGAATGCGTGCAACGCAAATATGCTCCCATGGCAACCGGAGTGCTCTGTGCCCTCTGCTCCTTTCCGCTCGCTGTGAAACGTGTGCGCCCACCAATATCCGTGTTCGTTTTGCGTATTTGTACGTGGGAATTACCCGCGCGCGCAATTGCTCGCGGAAAGATCGCACGTCCGCTTCGTGCGCTTCAACGAAAAATTCGCCCCGCTGCAAATGAAGCGTGCGATGATCCCGCTTGGTAATTATTCACCGGATCCACGTGCGACTTTTTCCGGAAATTCACGTGTTTAACCTCGTGCATATATACCTCTCCGGTGGGTACGGCGAGTTTCCGCAGAAATCCATTTTAATTCATGAAACATAAAACTGAAATGTTAAGGAATTTCGTTTCCGTTGTTTAACTAAATCTGAATGACTGGGAGCACATTTAAATATTTTAAATATAACAAACGATACTTTTATACAATATATTTGTAAAAATCTTTAGCATGATAATTATCTTGGATCAAAAATTATATAGTTTGTTTTCACACACATTAATTTAATTTAAATTTAATTTTATTTCAAATTACTTAAACAGTGAAAGTTAGTTTAATGAAGTAATGACATCGAGATGTTATTATTGGACTCAACTTTGTTATACTAGTTACATAATAGTAATAGTGTTTTTTATTAACAAAACCAGAAGAATTATATCGCAGATAACACGCATGTCTAAAAGATGTGTTATGCAACATGATGTTGCATAAGACATCTTTTCGACATCTTTTAGACATGCGTGTTATCTGGGATACGTCATTAACGACAATTGATATTTAAAGGTTTTTGAAGTCGATGAATCCGAATTTCGAGTCAAAATTCAAAATGGTGGATTCAAAATTCCAAAATTTGTAATTTTGACTCAGTTTTTGGATCTGACATTCTAAATTTTGAAATTTCGATTTTAATTTCCGAATCAGCAATCTTAACTCCCCTCGTAGACAACCTCAGCTACAGAATCGGGAAAGTACAAATTTTAAAAATTTCGGATCTGCCACTTTGAATTTCGAATTTTTGACTTCAAATTCCGAATCAGCGACCCAAAAAATCCTTAGGTACGACATACCATCAAAATCAAGACATTTTAAATATTAAAATAATCAGGTGCGCACTATTGCGTCAATGCCACCGAAGGGATTAAATGAATTATCATTCGTCATTACGCCATTCTTGCCTTTTTACCTGTGTGTATCCTACATCTGTTTCTCGCTTTGAAAGAATGAACGATAACTCCGTATCCTATAACGCGGAATAAGATTATTCGGTTCATCGGCAAATACTAATTTAACCAGACGAGATTAGATAAATCGCCGCGAGAATCAGTACGGAGCGTGTGAGATTAACCGGATCTTATAGGATACTTTAAGGATCACAAGTAATAAACGTTACGGGAATAATGCGCGCGCTCGTTTACATCTTGCGATAAAATCAGGGCCGACTAACTATCCGCTGCAGATATTAAGCAAGTATTGTGCGCAAATAATTAGCGCTATCGATGTTGAGATACATATACGTATAACGAGAATCTCGCTTTGCTGCCTGCTGTGCTTCTTTGTCCCGTAACATCGCCATCCGACGAGATCGGCGTGCCAGCTTTTCCGGACTATCGGAGACGTCGTAATTATGCACGTGACGCTTTTCTCTCTCAGCGACAGAATAATCTTATTTCACTCAGAGAGTCGACACGCTGTAAAGAGACGAACTCAAAGAAACTGAGATAATGTATTCTTCATGCGCGGATATAGAACTGCGCAACACACTGAGGAGATATTAAACAGATATGCGAAAAAAGCATAAACAGTACAAAAAACGTCTCGTATTTTTATCTTGAAATTGAAAATCGCAAATGCAGAAGTGCAAAATGTCATACGTTCAGAGATATATTATTGTATATTTCAGAGTTATACCCCAATGTGTTAAAGGCAAAGTCCATTTAGTCGCGAACGTTGCACGCGTATCTCAAAAATTTGAAACGTTAAAAAATCTTTAATCTGAATAGTTTTTTAGATTTATTGTTAGAAACATACTTGATTTTTCTCTCTTTTTCTCTCATTTCTTTCGTGAAAAGTATGAATGCCATCAAGTGCGAACGTTTATCCTTGTTTTTGACATTTTGTGACCGATGTCGACCGTGTCCTCATCGGAATCTACCATCTAAATTTTTCTGTCGTGATCAATCTTGGTGAAAGGTCGTGCGAAACCTCACCGTTCATCGGACAGTTTACGAGGAATTAAGTCAATAACCGATCTATCTATTGGAAACCGGAAGACTGGAGTCGCGAACCTACATGGGATCCTCGGATAATCGAAATTTAGAAACAACGGAAGGTATTAAGATAGTATGTCAGATGTTCGAAAATAACAGTATTGCCATAATATTTTGCTAAGATGTTTAATAATGTATTTCGTTCCTATACATATGAAATTTGAAGTCAATTTACCGTATCGTTTTCAAGAAAATTATTATTATAACGTCTGTAAGACGTAATATAGAC
>NJRP01000003.1:2445312-2488213 GCA_003063835.1 Aphaenogaster floridana
TTTTTCCAATTGAATGCAGGCAATATGTTTATCAGAAGAAACGAAAGAAGAAGAGAGACAGATATTGAAAAATTGGTTATATGTATATTAAGGAAAAGTCTTGAAGTCAATTGGGAAAAGCGATAATATTGAATGTAGAATTTTTAATCAAAAGTTTAAAAACGGTCATTTGACCGGCGGCGGCGATAGTAGTTTTAGTGTTAAAGAGCTACGTGTGTCCTTGATCAGACCGCCTATGAGGTAGGCAACCGGTCGCGCGGCAGCATTCCGTGTAACATCTGACAATACTAATCTACACGTCCTTTGATTTTGTTTTTGTTTTAATTGTTTTACATGGATTACTATTGTCAAACGCCACGTGGAATGCTTCCATGCAACCGGTTGTCTACCTCATAAGCGGTCTGATCAAGGACGCATAGATCTTTAAGGATGCATCGAAGGATACGAGTCCCTTAACAAAAATTGATTCTCTTGGTGAGACGTATCATCTCCTAAAGTTTGTCCTATAGGTCCTGAAACACCCTGTATATATATATAGAGCTTCTATTCATCAGGCCTCGATTTCGCAAGGTCTATGGGTTCCCACGGTCACATTGAGCCGCGCTTAGCGAAACAATCTCTTTCGCGGTGTATATTGTGGATCGTGCGAGCGCTAAGAATAGAACTAAGCGACCAATTTTGATGCTTTCGGTAAAGAAAGTGTAGGTTTAGGTTACGACCGGTGACGCAAGAGTCCCTCGAGCTCTTCAAGACAAAGCGAATATTAGATGGCGAATCACGAGTAGAAGAGTATACCTGCGACGTAGCCGTACATAATCAGGATAGGAGGAGTTAACGAGTTTAAGAGCAAGAAGGATGCTGGCCGACTTGGACTTCTTCGGCAGATCGTGTTGTTTTTGCATCGTTTTGCGTTTATATTTTTCGATGACACAGTTATTAAAAATATCTGCGCGCTTGCAACTGCTTAGTTTCTAACTCTGGCTCTTTTCTTCTTACCACGATTTTGTAGGAAATTTGCTGTCAGTTTCCGACTCGATTTGCCAAAAATTATCGAACGCATAATTGTCACCTCTTTGCGAAACGGCAGATAAAATTATCGCCTTTGTTTATTAATAAATTTCACGAATTTATCTCTTCTTCTCTGACCAGCTGGTGGTTCTGCTTCGCCCGTTTTGAAAAGTCACTTTACTCCTTTATCATTCATTCGTAACGCTCGACCGCACCCTCTGACGTACTACGACTTGATGTATTACTGAGTACTGCTTGTCTGCGATGCATTCGTTGGATTGAATTGAGTTGTAGAAGATAATCGTGTTAGATAAGTGGCGCTATATAAAGAGGCATCGAAAACCTAATCTGAAATCTGGAAGGGCAACGTTAAGAGATTCTTCCCGGAAATATTACTTTCGGGTGCGTGCCTCTAACGCTACGACTAGCCATTTAGGGTTATCGCCCTTTTGTTTGCGTTCAAGGTTGCACGTGTTTACGTGGACCCGAGATCGCTTCTAGGAAACCGCACACGACGACGACAAAGACGATATTGGTCCCGAAACAACAGGAGGATGAGACTTCCACGACGGACGCTACGATGAACGTACGTTCGACGAGACGCCGATCGTCTAAAGCAAAATAAATTGGAATCCATTGAGATTCGCGTTAAATTAGAGAACCCGCCGGAGATTTCAATGCGCGTTTCAAAATCGCACGGATTTGGCGAGATTTGCAGTTCGCGAAGGGGGAGCTCCGTGAACGTGCGCTATCGCGACTCACCGCGGCTGTTCGCTACCCCTGAAGCTTCCTCCGTGTTTCTGCGAGAAAACAACGGGGCGGACGGCGCGGTGGTGGGACGGCCGTGGATAAAATGTAAAAAAATGTCTCCCCCCGCTATATCGATCGCGGGTGTTCGCCGGTGGCGCTCCAGATTCAGGCGTAACGATAATTCGCCACTCTGCCGCATGCCGTAACGAACCGGCTCTTGGAAGCCGGCCGAGTACCACTTCTCTCTCTCTCTCTCTCTCCCCCCTCTTTTTCTCTCTCCCTCCCCCTCTTTCTCTCTCTTTCGGCTTCACTTGTGAAAGAGATGCCAGAACTGGCGGCGATGGAGAAGGAGCAAGAAAGGAGGAGTAAGGTGGATGAAGGAGACGGGAGGAGAGTTGTTTGCGAGCGCAGTTTGCGGCTTGCTCTCGTTTTTTAAGAAGGCACAATCAGGCTGTATTGTTCTCAAGGAGAAACCGCCTGCCGCGAAAACGAGCTCCGTCGCCGACGTGGTGCACTTCCGTCGTCGTCGTCGTCGTCGTCGTTCGTCGTCGTCGTCGTCCTCGTCGTCGACGTCGACGTCGACGTCGACGATTCGCTGCGCGAAAGATATCCGGCCTGACGGTGTGTAGAGTCCTTCACAAGAGTCTGAGGACTTCACAAATGGAACTTTGAAGTACCTTTATTCGGGGAACCTTTATACGAAGGTGCTTCGTGTGCATGGAAAATTAATAGAATATAAACGTCAATATTTAGCTGGAAGACAAGCATCGATAGATAATGATTTCTGCTGCGACAGCGAAAGTTAATTAATGAGCGATGTATATTTCATTTATATTTTTTATGTAAAAATTATGAAGATATACCATGTTATTTTCCTCCCATGAAGATGAGGAAGAGACATCGATTGTTCTCGTTCCTAAGTATCTTATCCGATTCTGAAAACGCGAAGATAAAACTAATCGGTAAAGAAACAAGTTAATCTAAAGTTTAATGTTTCTCGCGTACGTGACTTTCCCGTAATTTTAATAATTAATTATTTTCCCTAATAAAATATGGACCAGATGACTGTTGCGCGATTATATCAGCGTCGATATATGTATACATAAGTCACGAGTTAACAAAGGTCATCACTGGCGGCGCGAGGCGGGCTTCATCTAAACTTTGGAATTAGACTCTCTCGTCTAAACTTCGGAATTGTGTTTCTCGCAGAACGAATTGCTGGGTCAGTCCCTGTACGATTTCATCCATAACGACGACCGGGACGTGCTCAGGCATATTCTCACGCCCGACGGGATGCAGCTGATGTCGGCGCCGTCGCCGGCGGGTATCGCGCAAGTGTCCGAGGTGCAGGCGCACGACAACAATTCCAGCTCCTCCGAGGACTCGACGACGAATCACCGGACTAACGAGAGAACCAGGCACTTTCGCGAGCAGAGACGGAACTTCAAGCTCCGCATAAGGCAACGCGCCAACTCCAAGCGCGACAGCACGCAATACGAGTGGTTTGACGTTTCCGGCCTCCTCCGGCTCGCGGAGGCCTGCAAAAACGCAGACACCAACGGGAACAGGGGGAGACAACGAGGTGAGCTTTAATTGTTCCTTCGACATCTCGACACACTAAGAAAAAAAGCTGTTGCTTCAATTAAAGTGGTATCACGGGGTGCCAAAAACATAAGTAGTTCATTCAATTGTATTATTATTAGACCCAATGTCTGCATTTTTTAACCAATAATTCAATCATTGTTTTAATAATCCAAATATTGGGTCTATTAATATTACAATTGAATGAACTACTTATGTTTTTGGCACCCCGTGATACCACTTTAATTGAAGCAATAGCTTTTTTTCTCAGTGCAGATATAGCTATCATCTCCTTTGTAATAGCTTGAAATTCGGTCTCGTCGCGTAAATCGAATTTGATACATCGGCTAAATTAACTTTGGAAGATAAATCTCAAAGGATTTAACGTTAAGAGCGCAGCCAGAATATTTAACTTTCGTCATATTTTTTTATTTCCTCCTGTATCACTTAATTTACGATTGTGTCTTGATCCATTATCCTAATTAGTTTGCATGATTTTAAATGTAAACTACATTTCGAATACGAAACGCATGAAGTATTACGACCGCAATTGAGAGCGATTGCGATCAGAGTAGCATTTCGACACGATGGTTCGAACGTGATACAGATCTCATTTTGTTATTCTGCTCCACGTTTGCCCTCCGACTTACCCATTGCATTCATATAAAATACCTTATTAAAATATCTCAGGGGAACAGGATAATCGTTAAAAATTTTAAGGAACTACTGTGAGTTGGAAAATTGATTCATTAATCCATTTGATAAGAAAGATAAACCAGCCGTAACTTACATCAGTGATTAGAGATTAGGATATTTAATCGCGATTCACGAATTGATTCTTCTTCTTCTTCTTTAACTAGTCCCCCAAATCCCAATTGGATTTCCGAACTACTATAGGTGGTTCATAGCACCACGTTTTATTGCGATCCAAGGATCTGTATACAGCCTCATCGGGGGAATAAGAGGCAATACTTTGTTTTAGTCACGAATTGATTGCCAACAAATATCTCGCTTACATTACTTTGCGTGGCGTTTAATCCGATTAGGATTCAATCGAGTTTCTCGGTCACGCCGTTTTATCGTGCGGCTAACAACAAGATCGTTGCCGTCGCGAATCGAATAATCCTATCGTGACTGCTTTGCGTCCGGCAACCGCAACCGTCCCTTTCGTATAAATCAGCAATATGTGCTTCATTACGTATTCCATGTCGAACGGTCCGTGGTGAGCGATACTCGGGCCGCGCGTACTCCTCGGATCGATGGTCTTGTTTTATCGCGCGACACGGCTGAAAACCTGTAGCGCTGGTTTCGAAACGAGTATCGCAAATATTTACGCTACTCCTGTATTTAAATTTAGACCTTCGCCGTCGCCGACGAAGATATGTAGGCGCAGTCACGAGCGTTTAGCGTAGACTTCTTGTTCTCTGGTTTTTTTTTTTTTTTTCTTTCACTCGTTTCTAAGACGAGAACCGAGCGGCGAAAAGCGCCGTTTAGGGAGAGACGCGCTTCAAAGAGACGGTCCTCGCCGAGGGCGGGTTCCAACCGTGCCCGGCGATCCTTATTACACAGGATATCCAGACCTGTCGCGCCACTTTTCAGTCCGCGAATTCTTTGATGTATTTTGAATCACTCTCTACCTGCTGAATATTTAATGGAAAGCTAACATCCGACGTAACTTTCCACTTTTCGGCATTAAATAATCTTGGTAAGCTGGTTTGAAAATTATATTTTCGCCGCGATGGAGCTCGCTCGGGGGAGGTAAAATATAACGTAAAATAAATTACGTATTTGCATTTTAAATCTCTTATCCATCAACAACTTGCGGTCCAAGAATGCCCCGGAATCGAACATCGGCTGTTTTTTTTATTATTTAGTTAAAACAAGATAGAAGGACTACATGGAAAGAATTATTTTCATGGCCCAACAAAATTTCATTATTTTCGCACAGAAAAACAATGCTGTTGCTTTAATTAAAGTCTACGTCACGGGCTGCCACAAACATAAATAGTTCATTTAATTGTATTGTGATTGGACCAAATATTTAGATTATTAAAACAATATTCTAGATATTTGGTCCAATCACAATAAAATTAAATGAACTATTTATGTTTCTGGCAGCTCGTGACGTAGACTTTAATTAAAGCAACAGCATTTTTTTCCTGTGCAGAGATCTGTATCTAAATTTTTATACATTTCAGCAAAACTGTTCTTTCCGTGTAAATATCGCTTCTTGTGGAGTATTTAAAAAAAATATTTTTATGATTGCCATGATCTAATTCTCTCCCGGGGTAATCGTTTTTTACTTCTGATTTTACCTCGCGCGATCATTTGCGCTGATTGTTTGCTAATGATGATGCGTTGAAATGACTCTAACAGAGACGACGGGTACCAGCAACGACATCGTTTTCACCGGCGTGGTGACCCTGCCAAAGAATCGGCCCATCACCGAATTGTCGATAATGGATGCCAATAAAGACGAGTATGTGACGCGGCATCTGGTCGACGGGCGTATCATTTATTGCGATCACAGGGTGTCCGTCGTTGCCGGGTACATGTCGGAGGAGGTATCGGGTCTGAACGCGTTCGCCTTCATGCACAAGGATGACTTCAGGTGGACGATGATCGGCCTACGGCGAAGTAAGCCTTCGTATTTAAATAACAATTATTTTTAATTAGCGCGCTAAACTCTCACATTGGAATACTTGCCGTATCAGCTTGGCAGCCGTCGCATATATATATATATATTTTTTTTACAGTGATATTAATATTTCCTCTCTTCTAGAATACGAAGAAAAATGTATTAAAATTATTCAAGCGATATTATGTATACATTTTTATCACGCCTGGTGGTTAAGTCATTAAAGTTATACACCGCTGTATATTTAACAGTTAGATTAATAATGTTATATTATGCATTACGCCGGCATTATTTTAATGCATTCAGGCTTTACGAAGCGAGCGCTTATGAGATATTTTGCATGCTATTTCCATAAGCAATTGCAATTTAAATATGGCAACAAAGTATATGTAAAGTGATTCATTTAGAGTCCAATGTAACGGGTCAAATATCGTTTTACTTCTGGTAATTAATCATGATTTGTTATGCATTTGTAGTGTACGACCGTGCCGAAACGTGCGGCGAATCGTGCTACAGGTTACTCACAAAGACCGGTGAATTCATCTACTTACGGACCCACGGTTATTTGGAGTACCACAAGGATACGCAAACAGTGGAATCTTTCCTTTGCGTCAATACCTTGATGTCGTAAGTACCATTTCGCACTTTAGGGCAGACTGGGGGCAAGTGACAAGGCGGTTTTTGATCGATCCGAATAACGACGTTAACAAACGATAAACAGGAGTCAATTATTTTTAGGAGTTAATTATTGTAGAATAATTATTACTCAAAATTTAAAGACCTTTGTTGAATAATTGCTAAGACCGTGAGACAATTTATCAAGCAAAATTTATGTTTTACACTTGCCCTGCTTCTTCACTTGCTCCAGCCCATCCTAGAAAAAAAAAATTATTCTTTTTGTTCCTCAAGTGCTAAAACAAACGTCGGATATATCATGCAACGTGTATTCAACAACATATAGCAATGGACACTCTTTGTGTGCAGGGAAGAGGAGGGCATCCAACAAATAATAAAGATGAAAGAAAGGTTCTCTGCGACTGTATCTGCAAACAACAGAGGTCTGATTCGGGCTGCCGACATTGACTCACCGATAGAAATGGTAAGTCAAGCTATATATGTATTATATTAGTAGATCTGATACAATGCTTTCGCGTTTATATTGCGTATAATGCTTCGAGCAAGAAGATTGTTTAACGATCTGAAAAAAAAATGGTTTATTAGAGTCCAAGCTCCCAAGCGTCGAATCCGAGATGTAGTCTCGAAGATCCGTCGCAACTTGAGGATGCCATCACTCACCTAATCAGCGACCTACCCTCGCCGGCTGTATCGGAGGATCGTTTCTCTCCCTCGCCGATGCCGCACACCCAATACGTGAAGGCTGCTATATTCTCTTCTCGTATGCCTCCGGTTGATGCGCAAGTCAACAAGATTGGTATCAATAAAATCGACCGCTGCGTCGTTATCCAAGGCAAAGGCAAAGTAACTCCGAAGCCTCCGAAGCAAGAGTCCAAACATACGATCGGAAAAATGATTAATCCCAGTAGCGCGGAGCAAAGCCCAGTATCGGATACGGAAAACGCGATGCCGTCCGGTAAGCCTTTGTCAATGTTCGAAATGGTGAACGCTGCCAACAACAGCCATGGCAATGTCCCGAATGGCGATATGTCTGTACAATCGAAAATTCTTGCCGCTCGCAAGCCTAGTAAGGGCCCCCGCGTGTCTCGCAGTCACGTTTCTCAAAGCGGGAACGTCTTGAACGCGCAGGAAAGAATGAACCAGCGCAATGCGGCTATGTTGTCGCCAAGTATTCTGAATGAAGGCACTCCATGCAATATCAAGGTGGAACGTGGCATCGAGGAAACGTTCAATTGTCTGGAAAAGCAGGAGTCGGCACTGCAATACTTGGACGACAGTGCGAGCGATAGTTCCATCATCTCGTCGAGGATCGAGATGCACAATCGGTGTCCATTGAAGAGGATATGTAGTGATGAGGATCTACTGATTATGCATAGTAAAAAGAGATCCAACGATGTATACGCATCGATGAATGCGGACAGCGAACAGCAGCGCATTTCCTATTTGAAATGCAGGTCTTTCGCGACTGAATACCCAACATTATCGGACGAGTTTAATCAGTACAATGACGTCAATTCGCAGTCATTGACGATGGCGGAGTCGCCTAATTCGAGTTTGCATGAAGTCGGAACCGACTATCAGCAGTTGGTAGATCCCACCGCGCCGCTAGTCATAACAAATCATGACGAGGAGCAGTTTGTCGAGTTGCAGGACCTGAAGGAGGATACGTTGCTAAGTTCGGAACTGGACGCAAATCCAGGTAAATTACAACAGTAACTTTTTTGATGATGTTATAGCCCGAATCTAGAGAAAAGCAATTTTATGTGAACGTTGGCCTCCTTTTAGTTTCATTATAGTTACAATTTTAATGGAAAAGGATTGATTCTTGATCTATGTTCACTTTAAAAGATCGAGTTCAAGTTCGAGTTCTATTTTAAAAATTATTTATTGTTGGAAGTTTTCTATTCTGCAAGAGACGACGAGGTATCACGATCATCTAACTATCCAACACCGATATCACAATAATAACTGTTTACTGAAGAAGTAAAATGTCCAATTCTATTTATAATTTTCGAATAGTATATGATATATATTTGTATAGCCTATTGAATATGTATTACATCTATCCATACACATAAGTCTTACAATTTAATTTCATCTTTTTTCCTTCAAAGTTACATTGCAGCATTATTGAATCAACTGCATATAATAAATAATATATTTTTAATAAATATTTTTGTTTTGTTCTCTTGCAGAGCTCATAATGAAGATATTTGACGGTATGCATAATGGACCTGCAGGCTTCGAAAGTGAGTTTATATTTCACATACCGTTCATAAATATCTTTGGAGAGGTGTGCTCGTTAAATTAATTCTGGTTCATGTTGTTTCAGATTTTAACGAAGCAAAAATACAGCAACTAACACCCGATAATGTAAGTATGCAATGATAAATGTGATTTATTATTAATTATAATGATTAAAAAATGTGGCTTAGAGTGATCCGTTCTCGGAATCGGAGCGGAAGCTAAATTACGCAATGTTTTTACAGCAAGTGGTCAATGACGAGTTAAGTCGCACATATTTCCAGCTGGCAGACAGCATGGCGTTGCACGAGTCTCAAATCAACGTATTGGCACGTGATCTCAAAAATCCTGCTCTTCGTGCCCAAAGGGAGAACTTGTCACAGTTACAGGTACATAGGTTGATACTGAAGAAATATCGTGTGCAATATGTTAAAATTACTACTTGATCGTTATTTTCCAGGCTGAGCATAATATGCAGAAGCAAATGCTTAAAACTTTACAACAGGATCACTGTAAAATCCAAGTGAACACCAAGCACAAACTTGGAATCTGAGAAACGAGATGGTCTCCCAGTCATTTCGCGAAAGCCGCTTTCAAAAACGCGAGTTTAATATGATACACCCCGGAATTGTTCTAATTAATAAGAAATAAGCTTTAAAAATTATCCTTTCTTTGAAGGATAACGCTAGAACAAAGCTTTCGACATTCGCGCACGCGCAACTTGCATAATACTTCTCGATTTGTGTTTTGATATCGTGTTCTGAGATTCCTCTGTTTCGGAATTATCGATATCATCAAGATTTACGACAAAGATCTGGGTAATTATTATCAGTGTAGCAACGAACGGAGATTTGCATCAGTGCGGGCGCCGTGTGTAAAGCCGCTCAGCTCACGAAGAAGCCAAGGCATTGCTTAAGTTGACCGCAAGTGATTTATCTGTTATTAAAGCAGTCTGTGTATTTGCTTCGATGCGTTTTCTCTCGATCAATGGAAAAGAAACGAATGGAAAGACACTAAAGACGCGAAAAAGAACTCGCACACAGATGTATGTCGATCGCTCTACATACATCTTTTTCTTTCCTTATCGTTTTCTTAACTCTGTGAAATTAAGGACTTTATTACGCGCTGTCATGTAAAAAAAGTCGCGCGCTTTGCTCACTAACTGATCATGCAAAGATCGTACAAAACCGCATTGTATACTGTTATTTAAAACGTTGAAACAGTGTAAATAACAGTCGCTACTCAGGTAGATTTCCTGCGGCGATCGAGTGTTATGCAGTTGGCAATTTTCAAATTTTACGGTGCAGTGTAGTGACCTTGTATATATGATATACATTCGATTTTAACGCAGCACAGCCGCGTGCGGCACTTTCCTCGTGCTAACTCGCTCGCCGCGAATCGGTTGAGTTTGAATGCTACCTCTGCGATTACGTATTTATATCGGATGGATACGAAACCAGTCCCATTTATTTCATTATTCTATCTTCGGATGTAATTATGAATCTATGATGTTAAATATTAACAATACTCAAAGTGCTGTGACATCTTTTTATAATTATAAAAAGATGTCACTAAAAATGTGGAAAGACAATTTGGTAATTTTAACGAATGATGTTTTAACTTATCGCGTCTCGTGTAAATTTTATTACGTATTTATGTGGAAGAACAAAATGCTAAATTTAGGGATATGTCTATAGGGTTGCCACTATAGACCGGATTTATCCTACTTTTAGTGGGACAGGTTTACAATTGCATGTACCTGAATTTCATTTACGTTTAAACGTTCTGTAATATTTGGGAATTAAAAGTCCAGTCACGTGTTATTAAAAAGAGATGACAAATATAAAATTAGTCATTAAAAATAAATCTCATTTTTTACTTGGTTATCCCTTCCCTCATCAACGCAATTACATTATTACCTCAGGTACGGTTTTATTTTTAGAATGTTCTACTTTTAATACTTTTAAAATGTGGTAACCCTAAATATATCTTTAAATTTTGTTAAATTTCCATAAGTGCAATAAAGAATCACTGAGAATATACTTTAATTTTGCAATATATAGAAACATTAAATAATAATATAAAGTAAGTATAAATGGTACATTTTTAAATAGAAACTCATTGTTATTTAAACAAATTTCTTATAAAAACGAATTGATTTGCATAAATGAGGTTTTACTGTATATGCGAAGTTTTAATATACTTTTTTAATAATTTGCTTGAATGATTTTTTATCTCACTGGCCTTACTATCCATCCAATATCATGTTACTACGCAAATATACATATTAATAAACTTTTTTTTTTTCGTCGTTAGTTGACCTCCGTATTAATGAGCAGTTGCGTGGAAGTTAACACGGTTGACATATATGTGTCAATTATTCAGATAAAATACATATTAGCCAATCGTGTTGCCAGCAATTACTTATGTTAGTACAGGTCAGCGTGAATATAAACGTATTGTACATCGTAAAAGTGTTTAAAGTGTAAAAGATATTAATATAAGAGAGTGACGGAAATTGTCAACTTATACAAGAGAGTGACACTTGTCAACATATTCAGCACTGGCACTTAACAGATCTACAAGTTTATTTGGATCCTACATGTACACACAGGTAATGTAAAGGCTGGTCCTGTAAATAAAAATGTTGAACCTGATCTCAGAACGACAGCGTTCTAAGGGTTTCTTTTTTTTCGAACAAGATTTATTACTCATCGTGCATCTAGAGTGTATATCTGTTAACTGCAATCACGTGCTGTTTTTCGTGTATTAGGTTGATAAAAAAATTCATTTCCTTTTTTACTGTTATATTTAAAAGACGAGCTACTCTAAAACAAACGAATTTTTTGATCAACTTAATACATGCAAGTTTTTCATGCTCCTACGTTCTGTTATCGTGCATCTATCTGTGGGACTTGGAATTTCATTGTCACTTGTAAAGAATACAATGTAACAACATATACTACATACATATGTATGTATGCATGTACACATACACACAAATGCCATGTATATATACATGTATATATACACACATTGTATTTATTGTAAAAAGTTTCGTTAACTTGTTTTTAATGTTACATTGGTGTCGAGTGAGGAAGTCAAGATTATCGGTCAGTAAAGGCCTCTATATATTATGATCGTTATGTGCATCTCTAATGCCGGAATTGTGAAGTTTAGAGTAGCCTATTTCCCTTGTCGGCGGAAGGACTTGACTATCCTCACCTGCCGATTACTCGTCATCGATAAGAAATCTACGTTTTTATGCGGAAATCCACCGCTGAAAAAAAGGAGTATCTAATCAACCTGTATGTACGAAATTCACATTCGCATAATTGACGACCGCGCGCAAAGCGGATATCAAGTCGGCTCAACATCGCCCTTGATGCCCAATTTCCCACACGGTCTTATAGTACAAAGGACAAGTTTTAAAAAACTGTCTGTGTTCAGTGTACCTCATCCTTTTCTCTCTTTCTCTCAAACTAACACTTCACATTGTCTTCATACTATCGTCAATCGTACTGGTGATAACTGGTATTAATACGTTGTATGGCTTTGAATATATCAGCTTGGTTGTGAATATACATGATGTGGCATTTAAAACGAAACCTGTTTAAATATGTATCTTAGTTGCGCATGAATATATGAGAAAATAACAACAAAGATTGGTCAATTTAAATTGGAAATATGACAGCATAAAGATAACTTTTTTGGAGATCAATTTTTGTTACTGTTATTTTTCCATATGTTTACAATATTTCTACGAAATTATTTATGAGAGATAATGCACTAAAAAAAGTCATGATCGACGAAAAGTCGTTGAAAAAACTGAATATCACAATCATTAATTTTTACAATGCGCGTCATAATACTATTTTATATTATCTACAATAAGTTATGAGAATGCAACCAAGCGTCATTACAGTTTGTACGGCACACTGTGCATTGTAGTCATTTAAGAATTCATTCATTGTTACGAAATGGAGTGGAGGCATCCAAATCTTTCCGAGATGGAATCATGTGCATAATTTTATTACATATGCAGAAAATTAAATTATTTGTATGTGATTATATGGTCATACATGTTAGAAGATATAAGAATTGTTATAAGAGGGATTGAGAAAAAAAACGGATAGATCCTCTAAACTCCTTTATCTTAAGGTAACTAAGAGAGAGATATATATAAAACGGACAGCTGCTCGATATTTATTGGAAAGAAGTGGATACTAATGCAACACAGACGGCTCTACGGTTCATTATACGCTAAGATAAAGTTCAACTTTATATACCGCTGTAAATATATATATTGCGTTATTATATTTTATACTCTGCTGATTGCACATAAGTGGCTTTTCGATTTCTTTCTATAAGAAGCAAGAGCAAAGGCGATTAAGTGTGGTTGTGTACCTTCCTCTCATACGCCTTCATACATGTAAACATATATTAAATGCGGAATGTGTGACACGCGTCGGTGCTATTTGAATTTTGTTGGATCAAATTGTATAGTCCGATTGTTGCTTTTTAAAAGCACAAAAATTTTGAAGATTCTTGAAACGAGGGATATCCCTCTCATAATATTTTTTAACCGTGTTTTAAATTACATCGAGAGTCAAATGTGCTTTTCTACCTCTTTAATTTATGTTGGTTTGCAGCGAAGCTCGTACTGGGGCAGGATATGTGTGCAGGATATAAGCTGTTTGATTATTCGCCCGATTAAAAATGAGTTTAATATTCTAAATGCCCAGATAGTAATTATACTTGCACTAGGCATACCGACGCGAGAACTAATTGTAAATTTTCACGATGACATGTATGGCTCGTTGAATAAAAGAAGAGCGCACAATAAAAAATTGCGTTTTTCGTAAATAATCGGATAACAAAAGTACAGTTTATACTTACCTTTCCTGCAGATTGCTCACATGTTATTAGTTAACATTTCCCATTAGCTTTATCATTTTGAAGGAAACGATCCATATATGAGCACGTGAATTATTTTAAATGAGCCGGCCGATAATTGTACGAGCGAAAACATTTGTAAAAAATTTTCTAATATATAATCTCAGTGTTTTTTGCTGTTAAGCACTATGTAAATTCCGATAGAGTTATTGAGAAACGTCGAACGTAATTCGCGTGACACTCTTGTAGGAAATCCACCATCAAATTAT
This sequence comes from Aphaenogaster floridana, assembly GCA_003063835.1. Lineage (NCBI taxonomy): Eukaryota > Metazoa > Arthropoda > Insecta > Hymenoptera > Formicidae > Aphaenogaster > Aphaenogaster floridana. The sequence continues at coordinate 2,459,335 of NJRP01000003.1, forward strand.
CTTATAATTTCATCATCCCCTTCATGTAGTTTTCATTTTACGTATCTTGAATATTTTTACAATATATGTATATATATATATATATTAATAATACGCCTCTCTCACGCTGATTTCATCATGGCTTTACATGTTGAGTTTGGTACTTTTTTATTTTATATTGTAGTATTATATATTGCCAGAAGGGCACACAGGTCCAGAATATTTTAATATATTTAGAATTTTTTAAATAAAGAGTGGATTGTGTGTTAAAATGTAAAAAAAAAGACTTCTTATTAATGTTCGATTAATTATCGCGTTGGTGCTTATGGCGTCACAATGTATATGGATTAAAAACAGCTATAGATATTCTATTTCTCTTTTTTTATATTTTACGTTGGAGGTGGATAATTCTTGCCAAGAAAATATAAGATAATGGAGATCATGGAGATACATTGTGAACGAATTCAAAGAAATTGCGCAGAGATTTATAAAAATGTTTACGGTCGAGTCGCTAGGACGGTACAGATATTTATTTAGCTCGGGAATTATTGATAGCGCGGAGCATGATAACTCTTAAAAAAAAATTATAAATAAGAAACAATTTTTTTTTTAATTAAATTTCGTTTTTGATAAACAGAGAAAATTAATAACTCAACGTTTGTGCACAAATTCGGCTACCTATTATTCTATATTAATATATAACGAAAAAAAAGATGTATGCATGCATACATGAAAAAGAGGAAATGTAATTGTAACCAATAAAGAAATACAATAACAGGAAAAGGTCATGTACATGTACAGTTATTGTGTCAAGACTGAATTATTAAGACTTCAAGAAGGTGGAACATTTTTGTAAATAATACTGCCTCTGGAAAAAATATATGTAGAAATTATATGAATATTGTGGAAGTGTCGATCATCGTTTGATTTATATTTGACCCTTCTTGTCTTCGCTTACAAATTTACAAAAAGAAGCATATCGTATTCCAAAATGTTAACACGTCATGAGTTTTTTTCTTTTTTATTAAATTAACAGATATGCAATATAATTGCAGAACCGATTGATTTACAAACGAAAAATAGTGAAGATCACATCAAATACAGTAATACATGATTGTCGAGGCGACTTCCTCGATTCAAATTTTTATTACGGTAAAAAGATTAGAAAATTAGTCAATTGATATTTCTAACATGTGTATGTAATTGTTACCAAACGTAATTGTTTAAAGAGCTGTCGGATAAAAATTTATTGAAAATTCTCGCTCATTTCCATCGCGCATCTCTTTTATTCCACTCGGTGATGTGCCTTAAGGTCAGCATCTGGACGACCTGGGACCGTGATTGCCCGTCCCAATGATTTGAAAAAAAAACCCAGGCATATTTTTAACCGGAAGCCGAATCTCTAGTATCACTACCACGAACAACTTTTTAATCTGAAAATTATGATTTGTAGGAAATTAATAAGGCTTGAAAAGAAAAGAAAAATTTAATATTTTTTATAATTGTGCCGTCATTTTGTTAAAAAAAAACGGTCCAGCTTGTCACCCCTTAAGGAATCAATATTAATGGATACAAAAATTTCTATACTATATTAAAACATGAATAAAGATATTCTCAAAGTTTCATTGAAATAAATCTAACGCTTTCTTAAAAAAAATTCCTGAAAATACACCTGAAAACACTCGAAAAAATGAGATGCTGGCCTTAAAGAGATTCGAGAGAAATTATCGTATCGTCAAAGTAGCGGAGACTTGTACGCGATGGTGATACCGTAGCTGCATGAGAAAATAATCAAAAAGGCACGGCATTTCGAGGCGCGATCCGAATCAAAGGCACGTATAAACATTTTATCGCAGATATAAATGAAAGCCCCTTAAAATGAGAAATCATTGTAATTTGTCTCTCAATTTTTATTCAATATACCGTATAATCGAGGCGTGTGAGTCGTACTTATCTAACATGCACCAAATCCCAAGTAAGACAACAGAGCTCGTATTGTCGAGGAGATGTCCTTGCAGGATCCTGTCAATTTACATTTGTAAACTTACATTTGTAAATTAACAAAATCCTCTCGCGCGAATGGGAGATCCCAGTTATGAAATCGCAAGATTTCATCGCAAAATCGTTTTAACCGTTGTTTTAATCCTCTAGTACCGAGATATGCCATATTGGTGATATAAACCGACATTAAATCCATAAATCTTTCAGAAATAACTCAAGATTTATGAATAAAAAGAAATATTTTAGGGATCCTCAACATTTTGTTAAATCGTTGAAACGGTTCACGTGACGATTTAAAGACGACTAATAATACGATTATCTGTCGATTGATCGAGTCCATTGATCATTGAGCTGCGCCTCGATATCGAAAGTTCAAGGATTCAAACACCAACGGATGCTGATAATAGATAATTTGCGCGACTGGGACATCTCGTACACGCGCTCTACGTACGCAACGTCCTGATAAAGGCAGTGTGAAATAGCGAACTGAATAAAAACTGATATCAATAACGGTGGATATCGGTTGATACTAATACTGCTCGTCTCGATTGCACGCAGGCGGTATTGCTTTTCGTCCCTACTTTCCTAACGTCTCGCATTTCCGATAACGAAGCTGTACTTGCAATTTGGTTCATATTCTGTATAAGTCGCTGAAAACGTTGCGATGCAGCGCAATAATGATATTTTGAATGCAGAGGCCCGTGTGCGTCTCGCAATTATAATAACATATGTTTCTTTTTCTCTCTTTTATTTCGACGGAGTCGCGCGGAGATTCAAGAGTACAAACTTTTTGAGGGGACTTGTTGTCTCGTACAGTGGAACTTATGATCGGTGAGTCTCTGCCGCAAAGAAAGATAGAAAAATATACGAGTTTCTAAATAGCGGTGCGCCCACGCGCGGGGGCCGCCGTTTCTCTAACAATAAGAACAATACAGCTGGAGATCGTTCTAGATGACTATTCGTTGCTACGGTGAAGAACGCCATCAGCAAGAAGCACATCCGATACGCGCCGCAAAGTTAAGCATCACTTTCTTCCCAAATCGCTCGATTTCTGCTATGATTTTTCGCTAAACTCCAAATGATCCAACACTCTCTCATTCTCTATTGTCGTACCCTCTTCCTATGCGTCACTAAGCGGATTAACTTTGGTCGTGGGAGATTGGGGTTTTAGGAATTAATTCGCTATCGATTATCAAATCTGCTTATTAGAGGGTCTTTAACGAAGTCATCTTCGGGCACGATGCGACTATCGTGCTCTCCCCTACTGAAAAATTTTTATTGAGATCATAATTGAGAATAAAAATTTTTCAGTAGGGTCTTCCGATCTTAAACAGGAACGAAGTCTAGTCAAAAAGGCATAATACCTTTCGATATAATACGATGGATCATGATATTTAACCGTCTAATTGCCAAACTGTTGTCGCAATTAAAATTAGTCACTTTCTAATTTCTTCATGTTTACTTTCAATTAATAAAGACTGTTTTGATGAAATTTAGACTTTTCAAGTATTTTAAATATCAACGAATCTTTTATAATATATTATTACTTTTATTCTTTTTAAAAATTAATATATATATATATATATTTTTTTTTTTAATAAATATGTACAGCAAAAAATTACATTTTACTCAAGTTTACATCAAAAGTGGTATGCTCCTAATTGGGAATATTGGCGGTTAAACGGTTAAAACAACTAGCGGAAGTCGCTCTGTTTTCAATTGTGAAAAAATATAATTTCGGCAATAAAACTTCGCAATTGAAAATAGATCAATTCTCATTAATTGTTAAAGCGTCAGCATTTATCTTCATTCATTCAGTCAATTTTATGTCTATATCATTCTGCCATTGTTTTATTAGCAGAAACTAAAAAGTATTAAGAATATACTTTATATATAATTTAATATGAAAATACCATCAATTTCAACCAACACGATGTAAAATAAAGTTAATTTTTGTAATTAATGTTATTTAATAAAAATCATTTCTTCCTACTGATATATGTAGGATCGTATTGGATCGCACGAAATCGAAAAGGATTGATAATAAACGACGAATAGAAAGAAAAATGATAACGAGAAAATAAACTGTTAACGAAGTTAATTCGAGCTCGTCGTGACACTTCCCAAAATGTTCCGTACACATAGATATACATATATTCAGTATATATGTATAAATTGGGTGTTTGATTCGCGTTTATTATTTTATATCTACAACTAGCGGGCGATATATACAAGGGATAAGGGGGGAAGTGAGATTTATCATTTTCTCCGCAGCCACTGTAAGTCAGACTGAGAGCAATTTATTCAATATAGATGTCCTCTATCGGGAAAGCAGTCTCGATGAATTTTGTGTAGAACCGATGAAAAGCGCGTCTGGAAAAAGAGAATCTCGAGTTATCGCTCATGATCTATAAACAATGAATTATTCCTTTTCGAGATTTTTTAAGAGATTTAAAAATGAAATTTAAGCTGTAATATACTATCAAATTTTTTATTATAATTCAAATTTAAAATATAATAAAATGATATAATAACGCAATAATGTATAGCACTGCTAATAATTTAAAAAAATCAACCAGGAAATAATCACACATTTTTACGTTAAGAATTCTGCGCAAAGTGATGTGCGGTCAGTTAAATTTCTGTGATAATAATTTAAAAATTTTAGTTTTTTAAAAGTTTTGAGAAGAAGAAGGAATTCACCCGACAGCTTCGGCGACGGGTCTTGTGGATTCTTGACCGATGAACACGTGGCAAGCAAACCTCTGCAGAGTGGGGTGCTTCGTGATGAAGCCGAGGTAACGATGATCGCGAGGATGAAACGCACAGAACGATACATTCTTCAGCGAGTAGAAATAATCGTGACAAGGACCCTGACTTTTCTACAAAAATACGTTGACAATTAGAAACTCTCTTTTCGACTTTCTCATTTTCCTTCCAATATTCATTTTACACGCGTAATAAATATTAAATTAGAACTAATTGTACATGCGTAATTAGTCGTAGCTAAGTAATGTCTTGCACGTAAAATAGTTGTGCTTTATAGAATTAACATAATTCCCTTATAAATTGTTTTAACTGTGATATTTTCTATATAAGGTCTACGTTGAAAGTTTAAGATTTGAGAGAATTAAGATATAAATAGTTTTCGTATATATTGCTGAGAATTAAAATAAATAGTTCATATATTGCACGCATGAATAAACTTTCGATTGCAAGGAGACACTTACTCGCGGTTTACTTCTATCGACCATTCGAAGACCCTGATCGGACACCTCCAAGATGCAGCTCTGCGAGATGGGTGGATCCTGCGAGGAGTTGCGAAGGATCCTTCGCACTGCTTGACAAACCACGCCTGTACCCTTGTGCGCCAAGGTCTCCACCGAGCCCAGGTAACCCAGAAGATATCTCTCTCTCTTCACTTTGGGCGCGGTGGGATCGAAGTCACTGTAGTCCATGTCAACCGCGTAAGCCGACGGAAAGATACCTTGCCGGCCCGTCCTCAGATTCACGCCTAATCGCGAAGAACAGGAGGATAGATTCTGTCGATACTAATTCCGAGCGTAGCGCTAATTTCACACAATCTCCTTTATCTTTCTATTATTTTTACTTATCTAACACACTCAAAAAATTGGCAATCAAACAAGAGAAAATTTAAATTATGTCTAAAAAATATTTGAAAGCCGAAAGATGGGGACTCTCTTAAGGACCCTATCTCTATATCTTCTAGATATTTGCTACTTAAGAGTACACTGAAAGAAAAGTTTTTTTTAAATAAAAAAAAATTTTTCTTAAAAGCATATCTTTTGACACAAGTATTTGTTTGTTCTATTTAGTAAAAATATTTAATTTTAAGTAAATACACATGTTATCTTAAGTATATTATTTTGTACTTTTACATTTTTTACATTGAAATAAATATTTTGTAAATAATATTATTAATAATATTACTAATGATATTATTAAACTTAACTAAATTGTTTTCTAATATTAAAAAATTGGATTATCTAGAATATAAAAATATCTAACAGTAAATATTTTCTAGAGCAAAAAAAATAGATGTTTATTAAAAATTATAATTAAAAATTATATTTTAAAAATTATAATTAAAAATGATAAATTTTATAAATTTTTAACCACCAGTACACAATTTTTTGTGTTAAATGAAACTTTTTTGTATTAAGATATTTTTTCTCTCATTGTCAGTGCAGTTATCTTTGTTGAAAATTTCGAAATAAATAGATTATTATATGTACGCATATTGCATGTGAAATATTATTGTCATTGTCAGAAACTTGAAGACGATTCGATTTCATTAAACGAGTGAAGGAAGAATGTACCGATTATTGCTGAGTCAAGTTGATTGTAAGTCAAGTTTAATATTTTGCGAAATGGATATTTCTACGCACCTTCGCACCAGAGGTCATCGGCCTCCTTTTGAACGTATATGGGGTCTCCGATTTCAAGATCAATTTCGTCATGGTGCCGCGATATGAATTTGTGCAAGCCTCGATGCGTTGCCTCGAGCAGTTCCAGTTGGGTGAACGGTACGCCTCCGCTTCCTTCGGAATGAAAAAGCGAGCTAGTATTGATTCTCCGAGAGTTACTCCGATTAGTTCGAAAACTGTTTATGACACGGACAACAATTCCTGGCTTTTGAAACTTTTCCGAACTAAGGCAATAGAATCGCCAGAGTATCGGGTAGTTTTGCAGAAAATTCCAACGAACCATAAAAATTACGGAGCGTAAAAATAATGTGCGCAAAGCGATATTTTCTGTCGCATTTTAAAATCATTTTGCTCTTCACTAGAAAAGAGTTTACATATAATTACTGAATTATTTAACAACGAAAATTAATGCGCGAATTCATAATTTGAAAAAACTCATTTTACAATTTACAAATATCCACAATTCCGATTTTATATTAATTGAGTTTTGATTTAAAATTTTATTATTGCACATTAAATATACAAGGTGTATTTACTAGCTAGAGATGTAAATTTCAGAGATTTTGAGAGAGAGAGAGAGAGAGAACTCGTTAAAAAAAAGAGAAGTTAACAATATCCGAAAATATGTAAAAATTAAAGGAATGCTTTATTTATCTAGAAACAACAGTTTTAGAAATATTAATTTTTATAATTTATAAATTAGTAAATTTTTATGTGTTGTACAGATCACATAGAACGTTTTTAACAAATGACAGTCACATTCACAATTATCTTCATTTCTTGTTTCTTTTAATAAATTCTTGTCGTTAGATATGCGACATAATTTTTTTACATACCGTAATAATAATAGCAGTAATAATGTTAGCACTTTTTCTAAAAAGTGTATATTCTTTCCATTTGTCGTAATCGCGTTCGAGTCAATTAATTTAAACTGAATATACGAATGAAAATACGATCTCTCGAGGAGGATCGTGATTACCTGGGGTACTGCTGGGCGACACCGAGTCCGTGTTCTGCAGGGTATTGCATGGTATGGGCGATACGCTCTTGGGGCCGTTATCAGGAGAATGAGCGGTGGAATGACCACTGTCAGTGGCCATTCTTTCGCTATCAGGCGAGCTGTCCTCATGGCGGAGTCTGGGATGACATTTCCTTAAGACAAGATGAGGCCGGGCCGAGCCGGTGGCGGCACTCAACTCGTCTGCCAGCGACGACGACGTCTGTATGGACGTCTGGCACATGGGCAAAGCTGAAACGGCATCGGAGAATGTCAACACGCGTTTCATACGCAGAATATTGTTTTTCTTTTTCAAAGAATTCTAAGACGCTGCGTGAACTTGACACGTCTTTGAAATAATATTCAGGTAAGACGCGTTTCTCAATCTAGGGAACGGCATGCGATTGCGACCGCGAATGGAAAATGCTGCTCCACAACAGGTGCTTCTTATAGAGCTGACATGATGCAAGTAGACATCTGGATTTTCTTTCACTGCGGTCGCGACAACGTGGTCGGTTCCTTGGGTTTGTCGGTATGCAAAACGCATGTGTGACAAATGTAAGTGATACATGATTGATTTTTATTATTTATTGTATATAAGCAATTCCAGCGATTCAAATTGAATTCTAAGATATATCATGAAAGTTATGGTTACTGCACTATGTTATAATAAAAGTCACACAACGCATCAAAATACAAAAATCACATATATGCATATAACTTTACGTAATATGTGAATATTATATAATTCGTATAAATAAAAATAAATTACGTTACAAGATATGAAAGATTTCTAATAACAGATCAATGAAATTTTACGTTAATATATCAATACAAATTTAGATCGCTCCTTACTTTGATTATTCGAAAATTCCGATAACAATTCGATATGCTGCTGAAGGATTTCTATATTAATAGATTTTTTTATTATTGTTACATTATTATTTTTTATTACTGTTATCATTAGTAAATTATTTACTCATGCGAATTCTTCTCTTCCGCATTTCGTGCTTTTCTAGAAATTATGATACAGTTCAGCCATCGAAACTGTCAAACATAAGATTGAATGTAAAAATGCGAAAAGATTCTGCATCCGTCAGATTTGAGATGGCCAAACTTAGAAGCACCAAGATCTACTTTCAACTTCCTCACCCCATCTATTGTTTCTTGTTGCAGCGATCTAGGTTTATATGCCACGGAAAGAACGGTTTTGCTGAAGTATCTAAAAATTTAGCCAGATACAGATTTGAAAATAATTATGTTGGATCATCCAAAACAATTATGTAGGACACTGAAGCATAATGACAATGCTGCAAAAAGTTTTAACATCCTAGCAAACAGGTTGAGCATCCTACATAATTATCAGGGTGATTTTTTCTTCGACACGACTGACCAAATTTATTAAGAAACTTCTTACGACGTTTCGACCATAGTTTTTGGTCCTTATCAAGTAATAAACGTTTGAATTACAAAGCAACACTTAAGGCATTGTGCCGAAAATCTGAGGAATAAATTAATAACATTCAATATAGACAATGACATTATAATACATTAAAAATTCGAGGATTAAATTCTTACGTGTTTTGTGCGTCAATTGTGCGAAAAATACAATTAAAAATGTTCATATCGTCGAATACATATATTATAGGTAGTTTGCAGTTGCTCTCAAGAAGCACGTCAACGATGATCGACAGATAAATAACTAATAACCGTTGGTAAGCGAGCAGATGTATCTAAATTGCTTTTATTATTATATCATATGTCCCGATCAAAAGGTCTGTGTCTCTCTGTAAATTTATTGTATTATACATAATTATTTTGGATAGTCCAATATAATTATTTTCTGATCTGTATCTGATTAAATTTTTTGATACTTCAGCAAAACCGTTCTTTCCGTGATGTGAAATAAACATGTTTATTTTATTTTGTGCGTTGTGTTGCGATTGGGCATAAAACAGCAATAATTAAATTAATTATGATTACATTGCAATTACAATTGTTGTATCATTTCACGTTGCCACGCGATCGATCACCCAAGTGTCCGCGATCGACCGTTTGGCCACCTCTGGGTCGGATCTTTTGTTTTTGTTACCAATAATTGAACGTGTTATGCGTCCGTGCGGTGCGTCCTTACATTTTTTGCTTTTAGGAATTTCCGGCAGTCTTCGACGTCTGCGCTCGGTGCCGCCGCTTCCGGGTCGATTCGACGGCACGTGCTCCGGCGTAGGCCAGGAGCTCAAACTGGAACACGAGTCGCCGACATCGCTGACGACACTATCCCGGCCACCGTTACCGGATACGGTAGTACCACCCCCGCCTGGTCCTGGTCCGCCGCCGCCTACCGATCGACCCCTGCTGCTCAGTCCACCGAACAAGCTAATGTCATCCAAGGTTAATCGTATTGTGAGCTAAACTATCATTCTCCATGCTGCCTATTTTAATTCTTCGGGAAGATCAAATAAAAGATGACTCTCAGTGAGAAATAATTAGCCAAATCGATGTCGATTAGTCGATGAATGGTCGCTGTCAAATCTTGGTTGATATTTTTGTCATCTTCGACCTCATCATAATTATTTTTATGTTAATTGAGCAATTGCACATATGTCTATAAGATTTCTATTGTTTTTCGGCTAATTCTACATTGAATACACAATATGTACATATGTATGTACTGCGCTTTCTAACTTTGTCTCAATTTGATATAGAATTGACCGAAAGAAATAGAAATCTTATCTATATTCGCAATTCATATTTTATATTTGCTCAATTAACATAAAACAATTATGATGAGGTCGAAAATGACAAAAATATTAACCAGTATTTGACATCCCAGATAGCAAAGAGAATCCAGAAAGAATTCTTTTGGAATCCCCCCGAATTATGAGATGAATTCCTTTTTCATCCCATTTTTGTTCTAAAAGCACTCTTAAGGGTTCAAAAAGAATTCACTTTTATGTTACCAATTCTGGGCTCTTTTTCAGATACAAAAGGAATTTACGAACAGATTACACTAATTCATATACACGGAGAAAATGTTATATTAAAAATTACTATTGTATAGCAGTAGCCGTGGACCATACTGGAATTATAAAAATTTTTACTGTGTTTTCACAAAAGAGTTTAATAATTATTAATATAATAACATAGTAAAAATTTTTATAATTCCAGTATGATCCACGGCTACTGCCATACAATAGTAATTTTTAATATAAAATTTTCTCCGTGTAGAATTTTAAAAAGTGAATTCTTTTTGAACTCACAACGACCACCTGTGCTATCTGGGATTGACCATTCATCGACGCATCAACGTCGAATCGATGTCAACTAATCATTTCTAGCTGGGCTCTTATACTCTTTATCAAGGTAGCGACAAGATTTATCTCGTCGCGCCATACGCTGGACCAAGACGTCAATCAAGAGTGAAGAATTGTGAATTGATAAAATTTTAAACGATCAGATTAAGAAAAGAAACAGTACAATATAAATGCATTATCAACATGCGAGTTCTACTATGCTTCATGTATTTAATGATTATTTTATTTAATATTATATATATATATATATATATATATAATTAATATACAATTTAATTAATAATTAAATAAATATTTAATTGTTTACTGCGAAAAAATTAATAACATATATTCTAACAATAAAATTCGAATGCTGTAACACAAATCATCGCATGGAAAGTATACGTATGCAACGTGCAATGTAGATTCTTTGCCATATAACAATATCATTTACTTTAATGAAGAGTATACTATATCAAAAGATCTAATGAGTATACTATAATCAAAAGATCTAAATTCTCTTTGTATGTAATTGCGATGCAACAGAGGACTTTAAGTCGCAAAAGGTTTTTGACGTAGTAACAGATAGGAGAGGTGCGAAAACCCACGCGTACTTAGAACCCTCGGAAATTATTAAGAGTTCAGAAAGTGCTGTATTACTGCGCATCGAGCACCGTCTACGTGCATCACAATTTCCAACCGCCGCGGTGGGCGACACTTAATTAATAATTACGAGCGTCGCTGCACGCCGTGAACTCTCCCGGAGACTATTTCTGAAAGCTCCGGTTATTTTTAACAAGGTCAGACCGATGAGATTACGGTGTTACTGTAGATTACTAAGATGCGATGATGCATGTCGCTCTGTGTGTGGATGATACCGTCACGGATTAAAAATTACAATTGCATCTGAAAACGTTGCATTAAAGCGGGACGTATGATAAGTTATAATATCTACAACGCAATTCTCGCTGCGTTTGTTAGAAAAATATTTTGTGAAAGGAATTCTCTCCGTAAAGAATGTAATTCTGTTTTATCTCGGCGAGAACTCGAAATGTCGCGAATATTCTGTCTCTTACTGTCTCATAAAAATCTAAACTCACTCTTTTATCTCCCGCAAGATCTCTTTAAATTTCTTAAATATTTTTTTTTGCTCTTCTTTAAATCTCTTTTTGTCCTCTTTGTCTCGAATTCTTATATCTTATGTCAAAATACAATGTTCGAAGTGTTATAAGTTTTATCCAAGTCAGCAATCAAAAGTAAAACTCTTTGGCAATCTTCTCATCGTTAAGAATCATTAAAAATATATTAACCGTAAAAGCGACAACTAGTAACAAATAAGTAAACACTTACGACGTTACCAACCTAAAATCGCTATCAGCTATGATCGAGCAATGATGGTCCAGCTCCTCGATGTCATCGGGGGTGGTGTGCCCGCTTTGATTGTCGTGTCGGTGGATGACGACGACTTCCTCGTCCTCGGAGTCGCCGGTAACGACGTCGCAGGATCTGCCGACTTCTCCATCGCTTCCTTGCGAGGACGTCGGCGAGTCATCGATCATCACATCGTGTACGAGTCTGGCATCCAAATCGTTAAATATGCGAAAATTACATGAAAATTATGATTGAAGCGATGCGTAAGAGTTGTATGTATAAAAATAAACGAGCAATATCTGATAACACATTGTTCTCTAATTACACGAAAAGGTGAAAGTATAACTAATCGATAATAATTAATATTTAATTAATTAATCCTCCGCAAATGTTGTGCAATTATTTCACATTGTATTATCTTTGTTCTATGTTCCTTTATTTTTTCTATTACGTTGCGCTATTTATCACGTAGATTGGTATACCTATAAATGCACAAATAATTCTAATATTTGTGATAATTAATTTATTATTAAATGAAAAGTGAAAATTGCTAGTAACATTTGTACGCTTCATTCATACAACGGAGCAAGATCTCATTTGTAAAAGAGTGATTCGAGAGCGTTGTAATGTCGAAACTCTCGTTAGAAGTACGTCTATTCTTTCAAACACTCTTCAGATGAAAGGAAATGTTCGCGCTATAATCGCTGACAAATATATCTTGCGTCCAGTTGCATATTGATTTTATGAACCATAAATGTTGCATTTAAACAAATTTCATGAAAATGTGGATGTTAATTGAGAGGGGCTCCATTAATACTATATATTGCTTCAAAGTGCAAGCAAACTAGGTCGAAAATTAAATCGAAAATAATTGCAGATGCGAGACTGTCGCGTATCGATCTTGCTTTATTTTTACAGAATCAGCTGCGGTCTGCGGACAGTGACACGTCTGATTCATCATAAATGTATCTACAGTGTGATCTCATACGATTTGGTGAGGAACGCAAGAGAGACACTATACAGAAATGTTAATCATGTAGAAAAATTACATTCTAATTACCAATTATATCGCCATATTTTTATAAATTTTTTTATTTTTGAGATCAAAATATATATTTTCATATTAGCTGAATCTCGCGTCGAAATATGTAATTACACAAACGTCATGTTCTCTATGTTACGTTTATGAGGGCAATCACTATACATGGTCGCCCATGAGGGGGGGGCAAGGAGGGGCACATGCCCCCCTCCCTGGATTTTAATTTTTTCAATTTAGAATAATTTTATGATTGACAACCAGATAATTTTTGTTTGAAATTTATACAATTAGAAATAAAAATTTGCATAAATATTTCTTTAAAAAATATTATTTAAAAATATTAAATAACGTTTACATTTGGCAGAGCCTTACAAAAACGGTACCCCTAATGTCCATTTTTACTAATATAGATTAACTTTAATCTCGGTTTAATTTACTGAAGTCGTGATGACGTCAAAATGATGTCAAAGGCGTCATTTTAGCATCATTTTAACATTATCATAACTTTCGTGTTCTATTTGGGTTTACACTCTGTCCCCCCTTGAAAAAAGTTGCATGGGCGCCCATGTCACTATATACCAAGTTATGCAATTACATCTTACGCCGGTCTCAACGCTACAACATACAGCCGTCTAAACAGGATCATCGGTTGTTTGCGGTAATAGAAGTAATGCATGTACTTATGCGTCAACGAAAGCCGTAGATCACACCCGTCAAAGTTATCTATACGCGCGTCGCGTTGCAGTTTCACGTCGCACTCGTATCCTTGTGTCACTTATGCTCCAGGATCAATAATTTTAAAGGCATGATGCCGATGCGACTTGGCGATTTCTCTGTGGTTTTCAGTCCGGCCGTGCATCAGATGCATCCGCGAATCCGACATTTTACTGTGACATTTTGTAAGTCCCTTGAATCGTGACGCGAATGTTGTGCATGTCAGAAATATTTATGCATTTTGCAACACGTTGCATAATAACGCGGTCATATTTCATCATTATTTTGAATAGAAACGACAAATGATTAAATGATAACGTTGCTCCCGTATAGTTTCACTTTTCTAATTCTATAGATGTACAATCTTATCTAGGAAGTTTCTAATAGATTGCTATATTTTAGAACTCAAATAGAAATATTTTAGATGATATATAAAAATAACTTTGCTATTAAAAGTTGTCATATTAAATTATTCAGTTGTGTGGGAAATTCCTATTAAAATGATTCATCTTTAGACGGCGTCACTTCTTGAACTATCAGTTCCAGTTGAAGATTTGTTGTCTCATTTTTAAAATACAGAGTGTAAATAAATTGTAGTTGCATATTTTAGAGAAGCTGAATAAAATTTGTTTAAAAAACTACAAGGCCTTAAAGAATATACCTCAGGATATTAATAATATTAGAGATATACAATTTTTTAATTTATAAGTCACTAGTTCTCTGCGTATAATATTAAACATATCGTATATAAAAAATAACATTTTAAGAATTCAGCGTGTAACTTTTGCAATTATTATACATATTGACGTGTAGATGACAGTCCATTAAATTAAGTGTTGGTGTGATTAATTATTTAATCTCGTCAATTTTGTAAAATTATCTGTAATAACGTGTCATATACAAATATTTGTCATACACCAGCCGCGTTCATCAACTTTCGATCCCATTAACGTTATCTGCTATCTACAATCTATATATTATCGCAATCTACACATTTCGCCAAGTCTACTCGCTAACGATATATGACCCGCGATACATTTTCTCTATACATTTTTTCCTCTAATGAATTCCTGGATCGATCTCCCCATTTCGTGCTTCTGTGTGTGGGGTTTCCCATCTAACTCTGCTCCCCTTGATTTCCGACCATCCTGTCTCCTTCGCCGCGACCTATGTGTGTCACCGTCGCGGTCCTTATCGTATCGTGTATCGTGTCATCTGTTTCCGAAGGCAGGTCCGCGGGGGTACTCACGTGTAGTTGGAGAGCGGTGCCTTCAGGTGTTGGGGCAGTCTCTCGAAATAGTGCCGAAACTCCTCGAACTCGCTGTCGGCCATCTCCACGACGTTCGCAAGGTTGAGCGAGGTACAGAGCAGGGGTCGGTCCTGAGGGCGGCCGTGACGGCCCGGAGGAGAGCTGCTCGTCAACCCCCAGGAAATGATATGGGATGAGATGTCGCTTACGTCGTCGCCGACGTCGCTTCGACGCCGCGCGAACCCGACGCAACCCCTATTGATTCCTGCGTGGTGAACGTCGCGCGCCTGCTCATTCGCGAGGGTGGATGGGGGTTGGTTCTCGGCCAGAAAGGGAGAAAGAGGGAGGAAGAGAAAGAAAGAGAGTCAGAGGGTGAACGTTTGGCTACGTATTCTTGTGTCTCGCATTTACTGCTAACTGCAGCGACCAAGATAACATCAAATGTGATTTTTATAATCGACAAATGAAAGTTAGAATCCAGTGGTTGCTAAATGAGAACTATGAATACAAGAGTCTTAGCTTCTGTCTTAAACTCTTTTAAGAGATTTACTCAATTACTATGTCCAAGTTGAGATAATTGCCTACTAATCAACAGCCAGTACTTCATTTTAGCAAGAATTACAGGAATTTTATTATGAAACAATATGATTTTATGTAGTGTGATAAAATGATTCTTTTCCCCTGTCTAATTTCCAAATGTTTACGAAAGGCATTGTAAGAACTATCGGATGACTGCATGTATGCGCTCCGAGAAAATGTGGGCTAGGACAGGTCTCTGTTTGAACATTTGTGGATCTAGCGCGCCGCTGCTCGATATATATCGCGCAATGAAACATTTATCAGCGGGGCGCATAAACTCTTGGGAGTTTACACTCGTATCTCCCGAAGTAGCTTGGAATTCGCAACGGAGAACGACGCGGAGCCACTATATAAAATTCCAAAGAGGCGATTAAATATTTTACAGTCAACTCGCAATTGATGTTTTGCGCTCATACATTCGTGCTGCAATATAAAGATTCATCTTCCGCCTGTGTCTCGATGATTCATCGAAAATTTTGCGACTCGCAGCACTTCATCAAATAACACACCTGTGAAAGTATCATAGATACACCTGTTCTTTCATGCATTAACCGAAAGACATACCCTTTAGAGGACTGCGGCTAGGTCATTCTTGACTCGTACTCTATTAAATAATCAAAAAGTTGCTTCGCGTATAAATATAGTACATAAAAGCACAGGAAAAGAAGCAGTAGTTTTCATGGGCGCCCATGAGAGGGGGCAAGAAGGAGCATATGCTCCTGGATTTTAATTTTTTCAATTTAGAATGATTTTATAATTGACAACCAGATAATTTTTTGTTTGAAAGTTATACAATTAAAAATAAAAATCTGCATAAATATTTCTTTAAAAAATATTATTTGAAAATACGTTCGTTTGGCACCTCTGATTGTAAGTATATTTACACTTTGCCCCCTCTTGAAAAAGTTGTAAGGGCGCCCATGGTAGTTTTTAACCCTCCGCCTGAATACGTGGGTCGTTGGTGTCCGAGCCAAAATAACACATTTACTTTTATCTGTTAAACCGGCAAACCTGCCTGCCTGGCTCCTCTCCCTAAAAAAATTAGGCAGTAGAGGGACTTGTAACCGCAGAGCCATTACGAAAGCTCAGTATACCGCAGATTGTCAAACAAGTCAAATCTTACACGGACGTGAATGACCCAGGTATTCAGAAGACGTCACTATTTTGTGTAACATGGTTGCTAATTATGTATAAAAAATATTTATTTTTGTCAAAACAATATCTCCTTGAAAGATTTTTACAAATCGTCGCTTCCCTATTTAGTTATCGCTAAATAAAAATTTTAAAAAATATAAATATAAATATAATTATCGTTTATTAACTTTTTATAAAACACTTATCACATGATACTTTTTAATAAAATATTGTAAAATGTTTGACATATTCAAATATATATAATTTTAACTTTAATTCTGATTTATTCATAATTTTCACTACTAAAAAGTTATCTATTTTGATCCTCCTAAATAATTCAACTTTTTTGCAGATATCGATTAGCACTATTTTTTTCTTGAACATTGAGCCTTGAAGTGAAAAATCTTAAAAGGATTTTTTCCTCCTCCACATAGAAAAAAGTTACATATTTTTAAAGAAATTCACGTCTTTCCTTCGTTAGTGTTCAGAATTCATTAAAAATAAAATATTTAATAAATAATTTTGATCAAAATGACTATGAAATCATTAACTGCAATGTAGACAGATGTTCTATGAATTTTTTTAGATTTTTTAAAAAAACTTTAAAGTGAAGAAAATAGCGTCGGACGCAAAAGACCCACGTATTCTGTGGAAAGGTGTCGAAAAAACATATTCAGTCGGAGGGTTAAGTTTGATTTTTGACATTCTTGGGATGTATAGGGGATGTACGAATAATCTTCGAAAACTAACGAATACACATTAGGTCTCAAGTGGCCCAGCCACCGCCAGTTAAGAGTTAATCGATTTCTTCGAGACTTCAATCAATATAAATCTCAGTTACATCAATCGATCAGATTTTCAACCTCCAAAACTTTTTAGAATTAAAGTAAATCAAATTGTTAAACACGATTGGAATTAAGTGACTTTAATAAAATTGACAATTAAAAATACAAGAAATATTTTTTACTTTACGACATGGAGCTTCATAATAACAGGGCAATTTTATCAATCGTTATAACAATAAATTCCTAAATTCGATAGCAATAAATTCCTAAATTCTTTTGGCGTATCGTCAAAATTAAATTGCATCGCAATTACATTTTGCAAATGTCTGTTCGTGACTCCGCCAGCTGCGTGGAGAACATTTTTCATTCTACAGTCTCCCACAACTATTTTTCTCACATCCGCCTCTCGGTCTTTAAAATCACCGATCACCCCTCTCATTCGTGCTGAGAGGCCGCTCGGAAAGGATCTTCCTGTTTGCTATTCGACGAATAGTCATTATTTTCTCCGTCGTGAAGACTTTCTGCGCGCTTGGTCGTTTTGATCGATTAAAAAATTTCAGCCGATTTTCTCGAGATCACTTAGAAAGCTTTAAGGGGGAAGTCTGGCGAGAGCGAAGCAACAGGCGAGTCTATCGACGTCAAAGGCAGCGATGTAACATGAAAATGCAATAAAACGTAGCTAAGAATAGAAAGCACATGAAAAATCTCCAGAATGAAGATATAATGTAAAAATATATACAGATTGTGTAATAAAAGAATAAAAAATGTTATTGTACGCGGAACAAGAGAGTTTATAAAATAATAGTTTGGACGCGAATGCAACTGTATGTTCTTTTAATAAATAATATCTCCATTTTAAGAATAGAAAGCACATTAAAAATCTCCGGAATGAAGATATAATATAAAAATGTACGCAGATTGTATAATAAAAGAATAAAAAATGTAATCGTACGCGAAACAAGAGAGTTGGTAAAATAATGATTTAGACGCGAATGCAACTGTATGTTTTTTTAAATAAATAATATCTCCATTTGCGGTATTTAACCCGATCGTTTCATTATAATTAATTAAAAGAAAGGATCGATGTTTCGGGAATATAGATATAATTGAAACTGCAACAATTAAATACGTTTTTATTACACGATGGAGAATAACTTCATATTAGTGTAACCTCGAGGAAAGATTCAGACAATACGAGGCAAAGAAATCGACGGTATCGACTGCGTCTGACCTAGTGGCCTTTGCAGCGGGATAGGAGACAGAGGCTAAATTCGTGCTACTCGGCACATCCCATTAAAACTTTCCCATTTGATTCCATAGTAGTCGACCTCTTGCGTCGACATATCGCCGCTGATAACTGCGTGCTCTTTCAACTTCGCCGCCGTATCGCGGCGGTAATCCTTTACATCCTTGTCTTGTGTCACCGGAATACGAAAGGGTGGATCCAGTGATACAGATGACGTAAGATTGCGTTACGAACGCGGACTGACCTCCTAGCAGTTTCACAAAGACCGAGGATCTCCGAATCTCTTAATCTCTTAAATACTTGCGCGTATTTTCGTAGCGTCGTTCTCCGGGGTTGAAAAATTTCACAGCACATTCGGCAATGGGGTTAACGAAATCAGTAGCGAATTAAATTGATTGAATAATAAATAGTTAGCAGTGTCGAGAGCGTTCGCGAGAGGCGTCCCGTTTGAACTGGCCGTCTGCGAACGTGTTCCGATAAGGGAGTATGCCAGTCCTAGATCGAACGATACTCTCAATCTCGCTTAATGCCGGTGAAACACTCGGTATAATTTAACCGAGGGTGGAAACTGCGTTGCGGCAGTTTCTGCGATAGTGGTAAGTGATGGACCACTCGTAATGTGCTGCATCTACTTTCCTCAGGAGTGGGAGTATCCCTCGGGCGTTCGAGCTTTTATTAAACAGTCTCTTTGTTTCGGAGCAGAAGAATGAGAAATCGCCGCTTCGTCGAAGAAGCTTTCTCTCCGAAGTCACCCTCTCGATTGACCGCTTCTCCGCTTTGACATTTTGATATTGCGACTTTTTCAATTGTGATGTGTATGTATAATTTTACACTGCATTAACTAAGTATCTTTTAACAAAAATATTACCCCAATACACTATTCCGCACACAATAATTTCTATAAAATATTATAAAATTAAAGAGAAAATTTCGTTAATATATTATATTCATAATATGAGATATTTATAATACTTAAGTATCTTTGAGATATACAGAATATGATTTCTATAGCAAATATATATATAAACATAATTAAGAATATAAAAATAATTTTAAAACAAAAGAATGATTTACAATTAAATATATAAATAACTTTGCGTATCAATACGTGTCTGAAATTACATTATCAACATAATAATGATAACATAATATTTAATAGGTGAAATCCTTTAACTGTATTTTATATAAATATTTATAATTAATAATTGATAATTAATAATTATAATTATTATAATTAATAAATGTATTTCGCGATATTAAATCTTGTTTCCGCGTCAACTCAGCGCCGAATATATCTTATCCTTTTCTATCTCTTTAAGCAAAGGAAAAGAAATGCTACTCCTTATTCCTTGAATAGAAATTCATTGCAAAAATAAAAGCGTACAATGTCGCACCTCGTTTATTGGAAACTTTGCAATTCTTGCGCACGCTCCTCATTACTGGTGCTCGCATCATCCGTCCCGTGGGTGACGTCACGAGAAATACATTCGAGGACCGGCACCACTTGCCGCTAAACGGGGGTGAGCCAACACTTGTCTTCAACCCCATGAGAAGTTTTATCCGACCAATGGGAATCGCTGATGCCGCCGTGCGCCGCCCAGCCACGACGAGATCGTCATTGAGAAGGACGAGCGCAGACGGGGGGACCGAGGTCTTAAGAGGACCTTAAGGATGGTACCGGCACACTGTTGCTCCTCACCTTAAAGACAGCGAACCGTCAATCAGTCGCGAATCCGTCTGTCGCGTCGCGCGAGATATTAAGAGATAAATTTCGCCGATAAATAGAATTACCGACGAAAAAATCTTTTTGCTGTTTCGCGAATTTATTTGTCGGAAAAGTCATTATGAGTGGATCAGGAAAAAGTCTTCTTGGGGTGTGGCTGTACAGGAGAGGCGAAAGTTGGGCTGTCAAGGAAGGAAGCCCGCTACATAAATCACGCGACGTATGTTGCCGTATATTTTACAAGGAAAAATAGATAGGTCGATGGCTCGGTGATTTCAATTAAAGTCACAAACATTATAAGTAAAAAATCGCGTACAAAAATAACTTAAGATTTACCTTTCTTTAGTTCTTTCGCAATTAATTCTGATAATATTTTGTGTTTTTTACTTATTTTTGGAGCAAACATAAAAGTAAATATAATATTAATTAATCTTATAGAAGCTTTAATTCGTTTACAATTATAATTATATTTATGATAAATACCGGCTATAAATTTAACATATACTTTCTAATCGCTGATATTTTTTTATTCTCTTGGAATAATTAATTTAATTGGATTTGACCAAAAGTTCGAATTTCATAAAAGTGTCCTAAATCGAATTTGTATGAATAAACGTAATAGTCGAGACGAGCGTCTTATTAGACATGGTCTGTCGTTCATTCAGATCCCCGAGAGTGAGAATAATCCGACTAGTGACAAGAATTCTGTGATATTTTCCTTGAAGAACCAAGTCGGTGGCTTGGCACGAGCACTTCAAGTATTTCAGGTACGTTTTATATTCTGTTTTCAATATGCCTACGTTAAAAAATTACGTTAAAAAATTCCCTCCTTAAATTTCTTTATAAGTTATTTAATAAATCTGACCGAACGAGCGATGGAAAATCCGATAATAAAAAAATGTACGATGCTGTAAAGTTCTCTAAAAAATTTTCGCTTCCACGTGCGAATAAAGATGATCATCTTTCTGGTGATACCGCTGTTACCAGAACCTATTATCAAACCTGTTGTCAAACCTCTTCAAGTTCCCCCATTAATATGAGATAGAGTATAGCGATGGAAAAGTCGCTTTTGAAATTTCAAGTGATAAATATCGTGTATGATACTGCATTCACACAAGCACGTTTTAAAAATTTACTGAGGAGATATCTCTGAGAATACCTTTTTCTTGTCGCGCGAAGGATTTAGGTATAAACGTCGTGCATATCGAATCGAGGAAGTCACAGCGTCGTGGCTCCGAGTACGATATCCTCGTGGATGTCGAGTGCGATCCGAAGAGGATGGAGCAATTAATGAAGATGCTGAGCCGCGAAGTAGCGGCTATCAATCTCGCCCATTACGAACAGATCGGAAATATACCACGCGCACCTTCTCTTTCGACCGCGACAAGCTTCGGTGAGTCCTCTCACGTACACAGTAACGAATATCGATAGAATGAATTTTTCATTGTAACGAAACAGGGTTAAACTCAATTCCGATATCCGTGTGCCGTTTTAAATGTATTGTCACACAATTTGATGTAATTAAATTCCGATACGATAAATTGCAGGCCAGGAGAACGCTTTAATCTCAATTACAGTAGACAAAATTTAGATTTCGTTAGATTTCAATTCATAAATTAGCATTTTGATATATATAGCAGTTTGAGATAAACAAGTCTTAATATCTAACCTATTTTATTTATTTGTTGCTTAATTTTAGGTCAAATACTTCATTACTAAATTTTTAATAATTTAATATATAAATAAATTTCTAGTATCGCCAGTAATAATTTTACAGAATTGTTTAGTTTAAATCGACCCAACTGGCCACAATTAAGTGAATTTATTATATTAATAAATTGTGGCCAGTTGGGTCGATTTAAACTAAACAATTCTTTTAATAATTTGTTAAATAGTTTCATCATTGTATTTACTTATATTTATGAATATATATATACTTATATTTATGAGTATTTACTTATATTTACTTATATTTATGAATTCCGCTAGAATTTAGGGAATTCTTTTGTTTGAAATTCTCGTTCGCTTTGAAGCTTCTGAAATAAAGTATTTGGTCGTACGACCTCTCTGTTCGCGAAAAAGGAATCGAAAGAAAATATTGAATTTCTTCACGCGCATCGCTCAGTTTATCGACGTTGCAATTTATACCCAAAGTGCTCTATCCTTTTAGCGGAAGCTAAAATTGCAAGTCCAATAGAATTTGTATCAAGGTTTTTATCGCGGCACGTCTTTTATCGCCTCTGTCTCCCCAAGACTCTCGTTAATGGAATATCTTATAAGCAACACGCAACGGATTTAAAGATTTTAGCGAGGTGGACATGCCTTGGTTCCCGCGGAAGATATCGGACCTCGATCGAGCGCAGAAAGTTCTCATGTACGGATCGGAATTGGACGCGGACCATCCCGTATGTTTACAACATAATCTCGTGCATGTCACTGCAATTACACCCTGTCGTACTCTACTACGTGCTTTAACAAAACTATTTGGCGAATGTAGGGTTTCAAGGATGCTGTGTATCGCAAACGTCGCGAGAACTTCGCCGATATTGCTTATAATTACAGGCAGTAAGTAAAACAAAAAGGGTTTGACCGCGAAAGTTTTTTTTCTTAATTACAAGCAATGTAATGTTTTAGTGGTCAACCGATACCGAGAGTGCAATACACGCCGGAGGAGATCAGAACCTGGTACGTTCTTTTCTACACATTTATCGCATTCGCTAAATTCTTCGTAAAAAGGAAGATACATTTTGCCTAATAGCCATTCTAAACTGTCATAAAGATACTACGTGGTAAATTCTCAAAAACTGAATTTATAATATTTTCCAAATTAGAGAAGACTAAGCAGAAGAATTAACGAAAACGCCTCGTGATCATGTTAAAAATCATTTATGACGTATTGTAAGTTGCGAAGTAATTGATGTCCTCTTCCGAGACATGGCATATAACTTTTTCTCATTAAGCCACGGACAAAACTGCGAACGTGCCTCCGTATACATGAAGGCAATTGGCACAGATAGAAGAAATCATTTCTGCTTCTCGGTACTTACGTTATACATTCGATGTCTTCGATGCGAACTCCCACCTTTCGAAACTGATTCGAAACGAGAAAATCAGTCTGCCTCTCTCTCTCTATCTCTTCTTGGTTCCATGTTTCTCTTTGTAAAGCACGACTCGAGATAAGATTGGCACACGCTGAATGCACCCTTAATTGCGTCAATTTGATTTATCCCTGGAATGGGAAGAGGAGCGACTCGGCTAATGCAATCTCTCTGACTTAAATGCAACTACGCACGAAGCAAACATTGCCGCTTCGACAAACTTAATCAAAACGAAAAGTTTTTGGTAAAAGCCAAAGCCGAGTCTGAATAATTTAATGACTTATCAATTAGACTTTTACATGACACTTTAATAAGTATCGTATCCAAAAAAATATATCGAAATATATAGCAGAGATAAAACGCGCTTTCAACACATAATGCGTAAAAACGTTATCAAAACATAAAAATTGTAAAAAATAAGATAAATAGCAATTTTGTGTGCTTAGGGGAACCGTTTTCCGTGAACTGCATCAACTCTATCAAAAGTACGCGTGCAAGGAATATCTGGAAAATTGGCCGAGGCTAGTCAAATATTGCGGATACAGGTACATCTAACAAATATTTAACATGAAATTCGTTCATAATTTTACTAAAAAAGTAAATAATTATTGATACAGAAAATGCACGTGCATATTTCATTTTATGGATAATTTATATTTAAATGTAATTTCTGAAAAACAAATAGAGTGAAATTAATTGACAAAAGTAGCATAAAATATCCCATATTTTTACCATATCTTAGAGAAGACAACATACCACAACTGCAGGATATAAACGTTTTCCTAAAGCGTGAGTAAGAGTATTACGGAATTAGTCTGTCATTTCACGGAAGTAACGTGTTTAAACAAAAACCAATATATCCGCAGGAACAACAGGATTTCAACTTCGCCCAGTCGCGGGTTATCTGACACCGCGGGATTTCCTCTCCGGCCTCGCTTTCCGAGTGTTTCACTGTACGCAGTATATCCGACACTCTTCCGATCCATTTTATACGCCGGAACCGTAAGCACGTTTCTCTGCAAAAGCGCAAACAACGAAACAAATATTGATGATGAAATAAAATTCCTAGCTGAACTCTTCTCTACCTCGCTATGCTAGCGGTGTTTTTTTTAATAGCTGCAATATCCCGCAATTTGCAGAGATTGCTGCCACGAATTGCTGGGCCACATGCCGCTGCTTGCGAATACAAGCTTTGCGCAATTCTCTCAAGAACTCGGTCTGGCTTCTCTCGGCGCGTCGGACGAAGATATAGACAAATTGGCAACCGTAAGTTTTCGAACGTAGAAGACTATTTGCTTTCCTCCATGCTTTCTTGCACGCTCGACTTCTGTCTTTCCAGCTGTATTTCTTCACGGTGGAGTTCGGACTGTGCAAACAAGATGGTATGCTACGCGTTTACGGGGCCGGCCTGCTATCATCGGTAGCGGAATTGCGACACGCGGTCACCACCCCCGAGAAGACCATGCGATTCGAACCGGACATCACTTGCAAGCAGGAATGCATCATCACCGCGTTCCAGAATGCGTATTATTATACGGACAGCATAGAGGAGGCGAAGGAGAAGATGCGGTAATTATCATCTTCTTTTGTACCGTTACGCTTCACCAGTTTTCGTCCGAGGACATCCCCCTTTCTTTTCGAATTCAAAGAAGAACAAATATCGTCGTGTTTATATCTATTGCTGCTACTATATTGCCGCTGTTATATTGCCGCTTATTTCTCCAGCGCGTTCGCTAATCAGATTCAACGACCCTTCGGGATACGGTACAACCCGTACACTCAGTCGGTGGAGGTGTTGACGGATGCCCAGAAGATCACGGCGGTGGTCAGCGAGCTACGTGGCGATCTCTGCATAGTATCGAATGCTCTGAAGAAGATCCATGAGCAGGACGACACCGTCGACGTCGAAAGGATAACGAACCTGCTGACGCATGGCATCGCAATGCCGCAGGAAAGTTCGTCCTCAGACAGCGATGATCAGGACAACAGTCCCAACGCCGAGGAGACTCGTCTTCAGGAAGACCAGCAATCGCATCGCGACGATAAAGATGCCACCATGAAAGATTAAATGACATCGCCCTTGATATCGCAGGCCCATTCTAAATCGTAAAAATGCACAAATCCTAAAAATGCTTAAAAAAGTCGGCGTAGAGCTTTAGAAATGGATTCTCACGAATGCAGAAATCTTCTTGCTGTCTTACA
The DNA here is from genome assembly GCA_003063835.1 of Aphaenogaster floridana. Lineage (NCBI taxonomy): Eukaryota > Metazoa > Arthropoda > Insecta > Hymenoptera > Formicidae > Aphaenogaster > Aphaenogaster floridana. The sequence goes on from NJRP01000003.1 coordinate 2,485,193, forward strand.
TGAAGATGTCGTAAAATCTACATTCTATGATAGATATATGTATTGTGTGTGTTGCGCTCATGAAAGTTGCTCGAACGCAAGCGGCACACGCGCGCGCGGAGGGAAATAAGAAACACGCTCTTGAGAAAGCACAAACACAATCTTTAATGAACTATTAGAGAAATACAGCGGTAACGGAAACACGAAGAGACACGTCAGATCGGCGGTTCGGAAGCTCCGATCGATAGACATTGATCCTTGTCGTCAGGGCGACGACGTTCCTCTTCTTCTCGCAACTTCACGCCGATGCAGCGCAGCGGCGCGAGAACCACACGGGCGACGCGGTCGTAACACTACCCCCCTCCTCTTCCAGATTGTCGTCCCGACAATCTTCCTGGGCTGCGTTCGGAAACATCACCCGAGGTCTCTCATGTATCATTTTATCCTTGTTTAACATTCGGTAAACAACAAGGATAAAATGCTACATGGAGGCACCCGGGTGACGTTTCTGAACGCGGCTCTGGGGGTAGCCCGTCCGCTCTTCCTCAGACGAAAATTCCGGATCCTCCGACGGCTTCCCGCTCACCTTGAGCCCAGCTCCGGGCTACTGAGCGCCGTTCCTCCGGGATTATCCCTTGTCCTCTGGTGCTTTCTCAGGGATGGATCCCAGACCGCTTCCTCTAGGAGGGTAGCCAGTCCTCCCAAACGCCGACGATCCCCTTCGCGCACCTTCCATAAAGTGGCAAAACTTCCGTCGCCCCTCCGTTGTGGTAAACTCTTCTTCCCGTTCCTGTTGCCGTTTCTTCTCCTCCCGCAGCACCGCGAGTTTCTCCCGTGCGACTAGGGTTGCCATAATAAAATTTTCAAAACTAGGACTTATAAGCCAAAAATCCCGGACATTTCGCTAGCAACCCCGGACGCATACAAAAATGCGCGAATAGGTTAGCAAATTAGTTATAATAAATGATTAATTATTTTACATCTCGTTTTCAATAGTACTTAGAGTAAAATGAATAAATTAAACATGTTTTTAATTTAAAAGAAGTTTTATTATTAGGTATATACCACGTGCTGTATTTCCATCGGTATTTTTAAAATATCAATAAAATAACAAATAATTATCAAATATATTAAAGAACCAAATCAGCACAAAACTATTGGTTTTTATCAGTAAATTAAAGTGATTGAATATGATGTGGTTAATTAAATTTAAAATGCAAAATATTTAGAAATTTTCTTAAACCCCGGACATTTATAATTACCGCGGACACATTCGAAAAATCCCCCGGACGTCCCCGGACGCCCTAAAAAAGAGGACGGTGTCCGGGGAAAAGAGGACGGATGGCAACCCTACGTGCGACGCGCAACATCTCCGTCTCGGGGAGCTGCTCCGGCGTCGCCTCCCAAGGTCTCTTCTGAGCTGCCTCTCTGTAGCTCGCGTCAAAGTCATCGTCGTAGCCAATGCTGTTTCCATTCTGTTGGATCCCGGAGGGGCTTCAAAAATGTTGCACTCGCGCTCACGAAAGTTGCCCGAACGCGAGCGGCACACACGCGCGCGCGGAGGGAAATAAGAAGCACGCTCTTAAGAAAGCACAAACACAACTCTTTAGTAGTAATAGTAGTAGTAAATATGAGCGGGTGAGACCAAGGCGGTCTCCAACGTCACCTAGATCAAAAAGTTCCATTGTGACTCCTCGCTGGTTCGCTAGGTTAGATCGTCAGCCCCAGCCCGGTATAAAACCCGGTCTACAATTGCGTAAACGTGGTTGTAAGCGGTTGTAGTTGTAAGAAATTAACCAATCATGTCGATAATTCTTCTCAAATTCAACTGTGATTGGTCAATTTCTTACAACTACAACCGCTTACAACCACGCTTACGCAATTGTAGACCGGGCTTTATGGACCAGGCTAATGAGGCTGCTCACCCTCTCTTCCATCAGATCTTTGGGCTCAAGAAACGTAGAACCCCAAGTTCTGAACACAACTCTTTAATAAACTAGAGAAATACGGTAACGGAAACACGAAGAGACATGTCAGATCGGTTCGGAAGCTCCAATCGATAGACATTGATCCTTGTCGTCAGGTCTCTCTCTCTCTCGATGACGTTCCTCTTCTTCTCGCAACTTCACGCCGATGCAGCGCAGCTGCGCGAGAACCACAACGGGCGACGCGGTCGTAACAGTATATTTATACATATATCTATCATAGATATATATGATATATGTATACAATAATCTAAAGATATAATTATTTTAAGGAGCGAACCCGTAAATATTAAATAAATGGATTCAAAAGAAGATTATCTTTATTTATCCGGTTCGCTCGCTTAAGAAAGCCCTGCGCACAATGGAGGAATATTAGATATTAGGAATAGAAATTAAAATTTTAGAATCAGTTTCTTCAATGCATATTGAACGTAACGCACAATGGATATTAATAAGATATAAGACATAAATGTGTTATACGAAACACAACATATAACTTATTATTTATCTATATAGTGTTCGTTGAGGAAACTGATTCTAAAATTCTAATTCCTATTCTTAATATCTAATATTCCTCCATTGTGCGCAGGGCCTAAGTATATGGGTAATATAAATATAATCTGAAGATTCAGATATATAAAAGAAAATAACTAAGACATCAATAAGAGAGAGTATTAGTCAACTCATCTCATTTTAGAGTACACTTTAGCGTAAATAATTAGACTAAAATGTTAACTGTGTGTTTAATGATATAAAATGTAATGATTTTTTTTAACAGACGTCTGTCTCTCCAAAAGAGAGCAAAAGGGAAATATTACGAATTATATAATAGAATTATTTATTTATTGGTCGACTTATATATAATAATTTAATAATAAATTTCAATTTTTAATTTTCAGTCATTCTATACAGGGTGTCCAGCGTAATGGTCCGCACGATTTTTGAGACACTTTCAACAGTTTAAAAAAAAAGGTTGTAAGGTGAAAATTTATCTATTTCACGCAAGCTACAACCTCTAATAAAAAAAATTGAAAAAACATTTTTAAATAATAAAAAA
>NJRP01000003.1:2495914-2514067 GCA_003063835.1 Aphaenogaster floridana
TTCAACGCACTACCACAAATGTCATTTTTATTGATATTTTATTTCATATTTGATATCAAAGTTTGCAGCATTGTACAATAAAGAATAATTGTAACTTATGTAAACAAATGTTCAAATTGTTTGCCTCCTTCTGCAACACAAAGTTCTGCTCTTTTTATCAAATGACTATGCGTAGCAGATATTAGACTATCCAAAGTTGCACAAGATGTAATTATCCTTTCTCAAAAGTCTTGAATATTAATAATTGGTGTCTGATATATACAATAGATTGCAGATATCCCCACAAGAAAAAATCCGTCGGAGTTATAACCGGTGAACAAGCCGGCCATCGGATTGGTCCATACGTATACTTATAACACGATTTTCAAAAGTATCCTGAAGATGATTTTGAATTATTCGTGCATTATGGGCTGGGCAACCATCCTGTTGAATGTACATACTCCTTATATCAATGTATATAAGTACTGCTATTCAAAATAATGCCGCAAATATGAAATAACATATCAATAAAAATGACATTTGTGGTAGTGTGTTGAATTCGTCTTAAAGTCCCCTACAATATTATGAAAAAAAGAGCATGGTGCCATTTAAAAAATTTAAGGTGATATTGACTTTTTTATTATTTAAAAATGTTTTTTCAATTTTTTTTATTAGAGGTTGTAGCTTGCGTGAAATAGATAAATTTTCACCTTACAACCTTTTTTTTTAAACTGTTGAAAGTGTCTCAAAAATCGTGCGGACCATTACGCTGGACACCCTGTATATACAATAAACGTTTTCGGAACTGTAACTTTTAATCCTTCTACATAATATATACGCTTTGAATTTATTTCTGTTAAAATATTATTTAAAATTTCTGTACAAATAAAATATTATATAGAACGTTATCGAGATGTATCGTAATGGGATTAAAATATATGCAAAGCTATAATAGATCCAATCTTGCTGACAGCTTGCTTCATCCATATCCCGTCTTTTCTCAAATTTTATTAATTTTCCGTTTTAGGAACAATTGTATAAATTATAATAATTTTGCCAGAAAATTTAATTTTCTAAACCGCCAGTAAATAATTAACGTGTAAGAAATTGTAAGATGACTCAACTGGAGATAATACTTATATTTGTCACTACGTATCAACCATACGGATTGTGGTCATCTACGAGTAACAACTATATGTTTCTCCCCTCCCCCTAACTCCCTGACTGAGGTAATATTTTTCGCAACAAATTTTTTAACAGTTTTCGTGATGGGAGGGTGTTGGGGGAGGGGGGAGAAACATAGATGCTTTAGCATTATTAATATTAAAATTTGTTACTCGTAAATGACCACAATCCGTATGGTTGATACGTACCCATACAGCACAGAACATTGCAGTAGCATTGCAGCAATGTTTCGACAATGTTGTTATGTTGCTGCAGTGTTGCTGCAATGTTGCTGCAGTGTTGCTGCAATGTTGCTGCAACTTCTGTGCTGTATGGGTAGTGACAAAATAAGTATTATTTCTTGCCAGTTGAGTCGTCTTACAATTTCTTACACGTATAATAATTTTGGTTAAAATTTTTCTAATCAAAGATACGACAGTATAACGTTATCGAAATGTATGGAATTAAAAAATATATGCAAAGCTATAATGGATCCAATCTTGCTGACAGCTTGCTTCATCCATGCTCCGTTATTTCTTAAATTTTATTAATTTTCCGCTTTGGGAACGATTGTATAAATTGTAATAATTTTGGTTTAAATCTCTAATCAAAGATATATGACTGTCCCATATAGCACATGATATTCTGAGAATATTCTAAGAATATTCTCGAATATTCTAGAATATTCTTAGAATATTCTCAGAATATCATGTGCTATATGGGGTATAATATTTAATGAACTTCCCAGTTTAATTTTTCATCATTTCGTATATCTCGCATTAATTTCGTGCAATAAAATCTTATCATTAGTTGGAAATAAACGTTTCCAAATAAATTTACGTTAAAAATATCCATTTTTTCTCTCTGTTGAAGGAATATTCATATCCACATTATATTCTGTTGATTTTTGAGAATTTAAAACTTTTACTGATATATTGGTAAGTGACGATGTCGATAATTTATCATGCGAACATTTGTTCATGCAAAAATTTTAAGCTTTTGAAAATTTGGAAGGTACGATGAAAATATAAATATAAATCTACGTCCTGCGAAAGAACACGCTATATTAATTATAAATAAAAATATCTTCTTCGCTGTGATGTGACAGATCAGACGTGACTGTAAACCCTACAGGAGGGTTTTCAAAGTCACCAGATTGTTTTTGGAACCAGCCTAATAACTGATGCATGATTGCATATGGCCGCGCGAGAGGAGGTTAATCTGCGAGGAAAACAACCTGTGGCAATCGTAAACTTGGTGAATGGTGTGACCTCGTGCGAGACGATGCGGCCGCTGGATCCGAGCGGAAAACGATAATTTATCAGAGATATGCGCAGAGATAAGGGACGCAGGGAAGGCACACCTATAGGGAACGACCGATCAGCTAAGTAGCCACGAATTCTGAGCACTCGCGATGATGTAGCTGCCGTTACCTAGGGAGACGACGCACAACGGATATCGTTCTGAGGTTAGATCCTAGCTTAATATGGCGCAAATACAAACGTCGACCGTGGACGGGCTGCCGAAGCACTTCGTCAACGCGATGCGCACGCTGTTCGACATAATGGACGATCAAAACACCGGCTTCGTCAAGTTCGTCGACATCGAGGGCCGGTGGCAGGACGACGGCACGCAGGGCCTACCCAAGGGCGTGCTGGACAGTCTGAAGAAGGTCACGCCGCCGAACGGGATGCTGTCGTTCGAGAGATTCTGCGCTGGTCTGAAGATCTGCCTGCTGCAGATACAAGCAGAGGCGGATGCGAAGAAGCATGACGGCCAGCCCAACAGGCCGCCATCCGCGCCGATACTCATCCCCGACAGTCAGAACAAGGCGGCTTGGACCTCACCCAACACTGCCGCTATAAGACCCAACAACGCCATGTCCCAGCAACGCACCCTCAGTATGCCGCAGCTGTTAGCTAATCGCAAGGATATGAACGCACAGTTGGAGCTGATGGATGGAAGAAACATTGGAGAACCGAAGATCAATAAGGTATACGGTCCGCCGAAACCGCCGCGGACCGGCGCTGCGCTGGAAGGCAGAACGATGGCCCTGGATCGTAACTTTGACAAGTCTGAGATCAGGACCGCGCTGCAAAATTGGCAGATGGGTCTCATGATGAGCGACGAAAAGGAGAAGCGTCAGCTGCAGGCCGTGAATTACAGGCCAGACGCCAGGACGCTGTTGAGACCGGCCAGAGTTCTGGGTGATGGTAAAGCGGTCGATATACAGAGTAATCAACTCGGTCTTCAACCCAAGAAACCGTTGAATCGTCGCAGAGAGCCCAGGCGGCACACGTTGCAGAATGGTATTGATTACAATATGGTAAAGATGTTCTTCTCTAGGACTCCCGACTAACCTTTGGTGATTGGTTCTGGGTATGCACTAACTGAATAATAACAGCGATACATATCTCTTAAGAATGAAAGATATGCATGCTATAACTTTTTAATTATTTTTTAATCAGTATAAATATTACCTGTATATATAAGCGTAAATCCAGTATTTTTTGACATTTCAAAACGTTTTCATAGTACATGATGCTTTCAGATGAAAAGAATGAAGCAGATTGAGCAAGAGAAAGATGTGTTGCTTCAAGGTCTAGCTGCCGTTGATAAAGCTAGAGAATGGTACTTGAAGCAGATATCAGCTACTCAAGAGAAGATTAAGCACCTCGGACGAATGGGTTCCCATGTGGTATAGAAAAAGATATTTTTCATCCTCTCATATTACATAGAGTTCTGCACAGAGAATATGCATGGTTATACATTTCACATAGGAACAATGGACAGAGGCACAGCAAGAGCGCTTGGAACTGCAACGCGCGCGTGTCCTGGAAGTAAATCGACATCTAGCCGCCTTGATAAGTAGCTGGGAACGCGGAGGACTTCCCCTTCACATGAATCTCGCGTTCCTGAGTGCTCCAACCTCGGCCCAACTTCAGCAGGATATGTTATCAAGGCTTAAACAACAAAATCACAGATTAACCGAGGTAATATACAATTACAATGCACTATATAAGACAAACAGCAAATCAATTAATTTAATCTTTTTATCAACACAAAAACAGGAAGTTAGCAAAAAGAGCCAACGAATAGCGTTACTTGAGCAAGAAAAAGATAGTCTGGTTAGAGAATTGTATAATAGACAGTCTGGTCTGGTTCAGTCCCGAAGGGCAACGATGATCCACGAACAACACGATCAAACATTCATGTAAGGTACTAACACTTTAAATTAAGTATCGTCAAACTGAATAAAATTAATAATTCCTGATTTTATTGGAAATATTCTTTTCAGAATATAAGCATTCCGAGTTTTAGAAAATGTGCCACATAAGTGATAGAATCTGAATTAAATTTTAAATAGAAAGAATTTAAGAAATTGATGCGGAAAAGTTCATTGGCGTTGCCAATGCTGTACAAATGTACTAATAATGCTGGACGTTTCAGTCTGAACACTCTACAACAATAAATGGACAAAATCGTGTTCTAAACGCTCCAGAATGTTTACAATGCCATGTAGAATAAATTTTAAAAATATGAAAGATTTGACATATTGTGTTAAAATAACATTGTCTCGCTGCCTTATTAATTTGATACTTTACATTAAAGATGTAAAATATTCACTAATAGAATATGCAATTAGATACAATTTATACATAGTAATAGGTCAATACAACGCCTTAACATTTCTGTAATCTGTCCAAAAAAAACCTGTCTTAATAAATTATTTCAATTATGTAATAAATGTAATGTTACGTGTGGGTGTCTATTTCCTTGTAAACATTATAATTTTAGGTCGGTTAAAATTATAATGTATAATCCTATATACGTTATGCAATATTATTTGCGCAGTGATAATGCACAATGCACTATTGACATATCGATTATTTCATGGAAATTTTAAATCTTATTGCTTTGTTAAAAGCGGTAACTTTTACGGTCTGTCTCTATGACATACATTTCATCAATTTCCGGACTTAGAGCTGCCAGTGTCAAATGTTATCGAATTCTGAATGGCGATAGCACATTATGATGATACATCATTAAATATGTTAGTTTAAATCTTGCCTGATAGAACTAATCAGTCATAGAAAAGTATAGTAAAGAATTTCACGTATATGACTAAAAAATAGAAATAATTTCATAAATGATCAATTACACACTTCTAATTACTCGGATCGCTCTGTCGTTGGAAGTATCCATTAGCGATCGATAAATAATATCCATTGATTTTCGTTAATATTGCGAGGTAAACAATTATTTGTCTTATATGTTTGATGTAGTTTTGTTTGTTATGTTTATATATGACACGTGTATTTACGCTAAGAAAGAACAAAGTTTCAAGCGAACCGTTGCTGGTTTGAATTTATCAGAATTATACGAAAAATAGATAATTAACTTTTGTTATTAAAAAATTAATTTAATGTAATTTCGAACATGCGTATACAAGAATTGATTTTATTTCTTCGAAACGAAGTAAATAAAACGTGCTTTATTTCTTAAATAAATATATATTTCATCAATAATTAATGACGAAGATTAATAATGGCATATGAACGGCCTGCTAAATTATCAATTCAACAACTGTCTGGATAAAAATGTTGATTCAGTCATCACGAGAACTACCTTTGTCTCGAGTCCAAAAAGACCCATGAAGACGGAGTCTTTTTTTCGACGAAAATAGATACACTGTGTTGCAAAGACAGATAATTTCGTGGCACACATACAATCGCACAGTGATAGCAGAGAGCTGAATTTGTGAAATTTTATTAGAAAATAAGAAAATATGTATAAATAATCTTAAATCGTGAAAAATCACAATAAGGACATTGCGAATATCAATATCTCTACATCGCATTTCAAAGTAATCATCAAATATAAATCTAATTTCTCACATTAGGAAAATTAGTAAATATTATATACAAGAATTCAATTTTCGTAAATATTCTTTAAACATTTTAGTATACAATTAATTCTCGACATATTTCAAAAATAAGAAATCTAAAATTTGTAAAAAAAGTTGACGAATTATTAAATTTTTCTTCTCTTACACAATCTTTAATTTTACTAGTGCGTATATTACAAATGGAGTTCCTGTTAATAGGCCATGTGTGATTAATATTGTATAAAAAATTAAAGAATTGCATGATTTCGTGTCTCAGGCACCACTGCGGACGTCGGCGGACGTCGAGTTGCACCCCACGCATAGTTCTTCAGCGATTGGACGGCTTCCTCACGATCGTAACTAGTTTAGCGATCCACGACAGTTAGCTACCACGAGTCGCCGGATTCGGTCGATTCGGCCGCTGCATCGTCCCCGAACGGCACGGCAAGCGCTTCTCCCGTTGCAGCGTCGACGAGAGAACGCGCGTGCGAAGAGAGACCGCACTGACCCCGTGTCCTCTGTGTGGAGTCTGTCGACCTTTGACACCGGGCCGGCGACAAAAGCCTACCAAGCAAACGCCGAGCGGTCGACGATCTCCCCTTCGAGCTCTTCTCTTGGATTATCGCCGTCCACGATATCCTTCGCGGGGCATTTGACGTCTCTTGTCCCACCTCATCCGGGAACATCATGCTACCGAGATTGACGCTGTTGGTTCCTCTTCTCCTTTTAACAATGGGTACGTCATGTTATAATATCAAGTTCCAAATGATGAATTATTAATTTTGCATAGGTAAAAACACTTTATTTATCGTTAAGTGCTTAATCAAATTATTTCAAAGTATATGTTACAGAAATTTTGATAAACAGCTAATTTTAAATATATAAGCACCAGAGAGACACAATAAATAACGATTGTATGAGGTCAACGAAAACCAGTATACTCATCAGATTTGTGACATATCAAAAACATTTCCCGGTTTAAAACTTGATTCCATCTAGTCTATCGCTTAATCTACGATATCTTTATTATCATGTTTTATTGTCTGCAATATAAAACATAACTTTCTAAATTTTTATTTAATCCTTTTTTTAGATATAATTCCCAAAAAAGTTTCAGTTTTTAAAAATAACATTTCAATATAAGTCATTATATCATTAAAAGCAGAAAAGAAAAATTTGTAACTTAAAGACTTTAACATTGCTCGGAATTATTACAGTCTCCTCAGCAAAATTAATCTCCTATAGAATGAATAGCAATAATTTATGTACGAGACGCGCTCTCAGTTTACTTTCTGAGTAATCAAATGATAAACCCATCATACCGATAATGAACAGCACTCTCAATGATGAGCATCCCACACACGCCTCCTTTACTGATTACGCCGTTACAACGGGCCTTATCGTCCGTAATTAATAATTACCCTTGAATGAATCGAATGAAGAAGTATGCGAGCGCAGCGTTCGCTAAAGCGGTGTCTACAATGAGATTTTAAGTCTTACGACTCATTGTAGACACCGCTTAAGAGAAATTAAAACTTACGAGATATGTCGTTGCAAGATATCCATACGTTGGCGAAATACAGATCGCAAATGTCATGCATTAGGTCGAGTAAACGAATTTAAAAATCGATTAGCCCACGCAACGGTATCCTCTATCTCGTGAAACGCTTATCAATTTAGACAAGTGGGAAGTGCAGCCGGTCGCATCCGGCGCAAACATTCGCCTCCGTTAAAGCACCACTATCTCTCTCCTCGGGGTAAATAAACCGTAGATATTTCCACTATGTTTATGATACATTCACCTAAAAATAATGCAGATAGTTAATAAATATAGAACCCAATTAACAGAATCGCGTCTATTAATTCTTCTGATAATATATGCAATAAAATAGTTATGAACGCATAAAATATCGTAAGAAAGTCTCATTATTTTCCTTATTCTTCTCATGTTATTTCAGAACCACAGAATAAGACCAACTTTTTTTATTGGAGTTTCTTCGACCAATATATCAGATTTTTTTTAAATATCGAGTGTTCATTATTTATTACGCATCCTTCTCATTTTTAACATCATCCCCTTGTCTACAATGCGTATTTAAGGCGTTAAGACTTAAGAAATTGACCAATCGCAGTCGTTTATTCTCCTCATATACGACTGTGATTGGTCAATTTCTTAAATCTTAACGCCTTAAATACGCATTGTAAACAAGGGGTAAATCCTCTCTCTATATCATTAAATTTAAAATTAAAATTCTATTAAAGTCAATTTGCGAAATTGATTGAGAAACAAAGCCTTTTACCTTCTCTACTGCAGTTTATTGTTAGTTTATTAGAAATTCCTTATCCGTAAACGTCAATTGCTTGGAAACTATGTATTTGGTACTTTTATTGAGGAAAAATCGATTCCAGTTAAATCAAAATATCTATTTGTTAGAAAGACATCAGAGGTATTCTGTACAAATTGCAATTTTTCGCTTAAATAGCGCAATAGCGTTGAACTTGTTCAACGCAGTCTAATTAACGCCAAGTTTTTTTTGCCAGGAGTTATATTGTCGAAGGGATGCGAGTTGGATCAGATGCGATACGGATGTCGCATCTACAATGCACAATGTAGTTGCGGCTACGGCTGCAAATCCGAATATAGATATGACAACAATGATGACTGCAAATTAGCGCTGAAAGGTAATGATAAACGATACTTGCTCTTACTTGATCTGTTAAATCTGTAGAATAATACACACATTGACGATGTACTTTACATACTTCTTGAGAACTTTAACTGTCTCATTGCAGGAAGACGTAGCGACATATGCTCTCGAGAAAAACCTTGCTTGAATGAAGGCTCCTGTTCCCAAATATCGTCGGAACCCGGATTTAAATGTCGCTGCGAAGGAACTGGATTTTATGGCACTTACTGCGAGACACGTTAGTACCTTCAATGATAGTAAATAGTTCGACTTAACTTTCATAGTCTCAATATCGTTGTGATTTTTTTATACATTTAATCTTTACATATTAAATCGCCTTGAATAAAATTAGAAAGCGAAGGACGTAGAAAAAAATTATCAAAATTACATTAATTTTAAATATTAAAAAATCCTTGCATTTGTTGAGTTTTTCTTTCAACATAGAGAACATATTACGATAACGCAGACAATAGAAAAAAGAGAAAATTAACATAAATAATTATATGTTACAGCTTGTCCAAGACCAGAAAATACACTTTTCCGAGGACACTTCCCTTACGAGTGCGTCGTGATCTAACTCGAATCTCTCCTCTTACTTTCATCTGAAATTCAAATCTATCTTAATATGATATATACATACAAGGAAAGAAACGCATTTCATAAAACATATTTACACACATCTTTGTACATACATAATAAATATTAAAACACACAGATGATACGCCGTTCACTTCTCATTTTGCATTCCCATTCAAAATACGCAATTCTTAGGACCTTTTGTAACCGTGATCTTGCTCGGTAAGTATTAAAGTCACATCGCAAAACAACTTCGCGGTTTTGAAAGTCTTGACGTTTTATAGAAGGTAGATGTATTTCGATGCTTCCACTGTTTATTCATCAATAATTTTACAATATGTATGCACATGATGTGTTGGATCCATGAGTTTCGGGACAAGCGCTTAGTTTGTATCGTGCTTGTGTTATGTACTTTACCTTAGTTTACGTTATTTTTCTCATATCTCTACAATAATGCCACATGTATCTCGCTTACCGTTTCAGATGGCAAAACTTATAAAACGTGACTTCTTACTCTTTATATAGATATTTTTTTTTTGTTATTTCCATTGTTGCATGTCCACAGAATTAGTAATACTAATTTGATTTTACAACACTGCATTAGAGGAACTTAACGACATGTATATATATATTTATATATATATATATATATTATCTAAGATAAACAGTTGGCCAGTCATAACTCTTCCTTTTCTTTTTTACAAATTTATAGACATCTTCTTAACAGAGAGAATGACTCAATATTCGTAATTTATTACAACAAAACACACTGTTCATGATAAAATTATTCAGCAAATTCCGATAAAGAATCTGAAGCGCAGACTGTTTTCCTTCAATCTTTTTTGTGTCAATACCACATACATTCTGGTATTTGCATGTAATTTTCTTCCTTTTCTTTTACCCATTGTACATTTATATCACATATGATGTACATAATAGGTAAATAAGTTTCGAAATAAATCATATAAAAATTGTATATCAATACGTATAAGGATACTTTTTATAAAGATGGACACATCTCAGATACAAACAGGCAGCTAGCAGTTCAACCTGTGAATATTCTGGGACGTCTTTTAGTACTTTATTATTTTCAAGTAATAAATTGATATATTTACCGAACTTCCACGAAAATATAAACGTACTAATAAAAAATTTCGACAAATCTTATAAACTATTCATTACGTTCAGAAAAGTAACATCAAATAGGTAGCTTAGCAATAAATTCATGATGTGGGAAATTAACTAAAGAGGAATACCAATTACGTATTAGAGTAAATTCTAACATTATCTGATGTAAGATAAATCGCTTTTCTGTTCTTTTTCCTCCCGTTTCCTCCCTTTATGAGGTGATAAAATGAGTCGTTGTTCTTTTTTTTTCTTTTTTTACTTTTATATTATTTCGGCCCTTGGTCACCATCCATTTTCAGATTATTATCATTATAATTATTGTTGTCACATTAGTCTGAATTTGGCAAACGTTTACGACCATGCTTACAATAGTAATCTCGGTATCGAAGTGTACGGACTAAAAACAAATTGTAGATTACAATTTGGATAATTAATAGCCCAGTCTCATTAGCTGCCCAGGCGCATTATTCTTCTATGGCACCAGGAATACGCTGACATCTTTCCTGGTTGATGAACCCGCGCGTGCCATCGGGCCCCTTTGGTTGCCTGACCACAGTTAATTTTGGGCCCGTCTCTTCCAACGATATAGTACGTAATCGGCTTATTAATCGCTCAGGTCGTTGTTGCTGGACTGCATCGCTGTTAACAATAAAAATTTGCAAATGAAATTACACTGCTACATTTGCATAAAAACAAAAAAGAATAATTAATTAATTTACCTTAATCGAGTTACGCTGCATGCTGACGATTTGCCAGTGCGTTGATTAGTAACCAAAACGAATTCCACCTGATCTCCTGGCTGCAGCGTAACATGATCTCGAACTTCACTTACGTGGAAGAATAATTTTCTGCCCTCATCGACTTCGTAAGCAAGAAAGCCGAAAGGGCCTTTCATCGCGTCCACAGTTGCTCTCCTTTTTTTCCTAACGGCTACGATATTACAAGCGTGACCCGCTGCATCGACCTGTAATTGCACAGGATCGCCAGCCTGCAATAGCTCCCGTTTGTTAGAAAGTCCCATGATTCCGAATTCATATTCCGGCGTCTCTTCATCCTCGTTAGTTGGATTAATCTTGATCAAACCAGCGTATTCGGTCTGCTCGGGATTTGCACTTCGCAGTGGTCGTACCACAGTGCCGTCGAGTACCTCGCTGACAGGTGATGGCCTGGGAATACTTCCGCGAGGTACCAGTTTAACATGATCGGCAGCTACGCAACCTCCGGAGCCTCTTCCATTGCTCGAACTACTAATTGTACATTCGATATCAGCCCCTAATTCCAATGTATTAGCGTCTCCTTCAAAGTTACTGCAAATAAAATGTTATTTTATGTATATGAATCCATTGTTCATTGCAAATATTAAAGTACATGTAGTGAAAAAATAGTCTCACCTGTAGTGAAAAAATATTTCTCTATCATGATTTACTGTCTCAATAAAGCCAAACCCATCTTTGAGGGCGGCAATAAAACCTTGACATACTTGTCCATTTGATTTTTTGTTAACATTTTGAATTTTTTCACCAGCGGCATTTACTAAAAATATGTCTTCAGCAACAAGTTCTTTATTTCGTTTCACTTGAACAATATTGAACATTACCTATAAGATCAAATAAATATTTATAGCAAGATATAACACACAGAAACTATTGGTGCTTTCCATTTAGTGACACAAGTCGACACAAACGTCATTTTATCTCTTTCTTGCATTCAATGAGTAACGAAGACAGAACTTGGGTCGACTTGTGTCACTAAATGGAAAGCACCATATGCTTATCTAAAAAGTGAACATATAGATCGATCTTCTTATAACTTTATATTTACCTTATCATTCAATTTTGGAATATGTTTAGGGTCGCAATCTTTGGAGAAGAAAATAATGCTTTTCTGCTGGCCATAACCAATGAGGCCAGGTTCCATCGAATTTGTGTCCTGTATTACAGTACCTAATATATCCTTCTCTATAATAGTTTGAAATGTTACGGTACCCATTGGCAAATGTTTCAGTCTAATAGCACTTTGTCGAGTATTAGAGAATGATGATGACGGGTCCTTAAAAAAAGAATAAAATTATAATTAAGATAAGAAAAATAAACTATAATAACAAAGATTTTTTTTAACATTAAAGTATATTATCACATTAATATACATATACTCACTTGTACGACTGTAAATTCAACTTCATCCCCTACACTAATTTCTCTATCAACATCAAGAACCTCATTAAAATGAAAGAAAAGTCTGGGTTCTCTTTCTACACAACGAATAAAGCCAAACCCATCCTTGAGAGATTGTATTACACCTTGCTCTCGTCTTTCTCCAGACACAGTGAAAGATTCTGGTAATAACATTATCTCTGTAGCTCTTTTAAGTTGATCTCTAGTATCTGTTGCAATACGAAATTGGACCCAGTCCCCATGCCTGTTAAAGAAATCAAATTGCAATATATATTATAGCTATGTACATAATTATATATTATAATTATGTAGAAAAACACGTTATTACATTTAAATAAATGAATACGTTTATATATACAAGAATGATATAGAAAAAAAGAAATTTATTAATTCGTAAATTACCTAAGAGTGAAGTCCCCCTTTTGATCTTTGTCACCAAATGGTACTTCAACTTCAGAATGATCACTGTCTCTGTATCGAATACGACCAGGTAATGGATCATTTTGATGACGAGCAGCAGTGCCTCTCTCTAAAGGTTTCAACACTTGTCCTTTCACCACTTCATTACTGACTTCCTCAAATACAATTGAGCCAGGTGGTAACTTTGTAATGTTGCAAGCTACCTCCTTCCCCTGCAAAACATTGAATTTTAGATTCTTTGTTATTTAAACTGCATGTTGCTTAGGGTGCGTTCCACTTAACGACCGCAACGCTCGCGGAATCATCTCATCTTTGTTGTTCGTCTGAAGTTAAATAAAGACAGATAGTGCAAGCGGGCGTTACGGTCGTTAAGTGGAATGCACCCTTTTAGATATCTTTTCAAGAAATGTTTATTTTATCTTACTTACATTGCGTGTTTGTATTATAAACTCCACATCATCTCCTAACCTAAGTTCTTCTTTCATAGATTTAGCCTCGCTAAAGTGGAAGAATATCTCTTTGACTACATCAGCACGCTCGATAAAACCAAAATTTTCTTTCATTGAGCATACCACTCCACGATAACGAACTGGATGTGCTGGATTCTCCAACCTTACGTTACATGCACCCAAGTTTCCTCTACAATGTGTTTACATACGTGAGAAAGAGAAATTACTACTTATATAAGTTTTTCATTTTATTAACAGATATTGTATATCATACCGTTGATTAGTAGCAATTTGAAATGACACTTTATCACCAGCACGTAAGGTGACATTTCCCTCAACATCATCTTTGGTATATGGCAGAAAAAAACATTCTCCACGGTTTTCGTAACTGATACGTCCCTGCGAATCACCACTCGCTTGTAATTCCGTCGTTACATTACCGATGCATCGTTGATCACCTAATGCCTAAAAGAAAGTGTATCCGCACCTTTACTTCTCGAAAATCTTTTTAGATTACTCTATTGCTTATTATTATTGTTATTATTGTTTTACTAACCACTGGGGCGATTTTGCTAACAGTGCTTGCAATGGGCTTGCCTGTTCGTCGATCGTAAGTCATTTCAAACTCTACCGGATCTCCAATTTTCAAATGCTCAATATTACCGCTAAATTGGCTAAAATGAAAAAACAATCTTGCCTGTCTCTCACAGCATTGTATGAATCCGTAAGAATGCTGTTGAATAAAAACCATATATAAATTAGTCACTTATATATTTTGTAATTATAAATAATTACATTCCATGGCATTAGTAGTACTCACCAATAACTTCTCAATTATACCAGTTTCCCGTGTTCCTTGATTCGCAGATTGATCCTGGTAGGTAGAATTATTGGTGGCAGGTTCGCTTGTATAACCAGCATTTGTCTCCATAGTCGTGAATTCAAACGGAAATCTTGTGGCGCCATTGCGTGGTGACGATTGTGTGCCGGGATAACTTCCGTAATTAGTAGTGGAATTTTTACCACATTCAGGAGGTGAACCCATATAGTGATCACCGCTGTAGTTGGTACCATTTCGATAATTGTTAGATGACGGCTGATGAGATCCCGTTATGGCTTTAGGACTTGGTATAGCCATAGACTTATAATCAAGTATTGCTGGGTCAGAGTTCATGATTGGCGGCTGGAACGTTTTCCACTGAGGATTGTTGGACATTATCTTGTCAATTTGCGCAGTGTTATATGTAATATTACGTATAATTTACCTCTTCTTTTCTTGAAACAATTACTTAATTTCTTTTATGTTTACACTTCTGTTTCACCCCACAATATATATACTTATATTTAGAAATTTTTAGTCTTTTTCAATTATTTAAGTGTTTAACATAGATATCACAGAACGGTTCTTGGTACCTTATATCTTTGTTCACTATTATAATGTTACAAGAACTTAATGAAGAGGAAGAGTGGCTTCTTGAAATGCTGCAGAAATGCAGGCTCCTTCGTGACCAGAAAGTGGAAGTGAGGTCTCTTCAAAATATTTTAACGCGTTTATCGTGAATTATTTATCATAGAGTACCACGGTAGCTCGACACAAACTTGGCACTCCTTAAACGCAGATAAAAGATGTTCTAGCAACCAAGTGGAGCAGCACAATCTCAGCCGCAGTCACAATCACGGTCACTGTATTGGCTCACCTATATCTTGCTCGCAAGGCTTGTTGTGTATATAATATACAAATGAACGATGCAGTTAATGCTGATTCATGACTTAATACAAGTACAAAATCTTAGCACACCATACACTGTCAATACTTTCCATACGTATATATGTTTGAATATTATAACAACTGTTTGATAAATACTCAATTTAGCGTGCACTAGAATAACTGTGTTTCCTTTTAAACATCAGTCATCCCTTACAAAAGAAGTAAATCAAAAACATAGGAGATTTGAAAGGATAAATGTTGACTTGAAAATCCTCAGATGTCTTCAATGCGTGCTGAGTCTGATTGTGTTCTTCCAATATTTCTATAGTAACGTTTCCTTCTTCAGCTTTTAAATGTGGAATTTACAGTGAGCCTTAGTTTCAGAAGTGTCCTAAACTAACAATGACACAAGCTGTAAAGGAAAAAAAAGATACGATTACAAAAGTTTTTAAAAAATCACTTCACAAGTACAAGACATATTCAGACTATACTATTTATTGTTTTAAAATTGCGAGCTCTGTGTCCAAATATTAAAATATATAAAATATTAATGTTTATTTATAAACAATATTTATAATATCTTGCGACCCAAATTAAATAAAGTCTATATAAGAATAAATATTTCATATATAAAAAAATCTTAAAATGTAATATATAAAATAGATATATTTTATAAATAATATCGCTCAAAATGAGACAAAGAATATGGGAACAATCACGATGTTACATAAAATATTAATGATAAAAAAAATACCAAGAATTTTCTACTCTCATAACAACAGCTTCTCCGTAGATGCGTATTTGCATAAAAATCAATTTAAAATCATCGAAAACACGCACGAAAGTTCTAACGAAAATTCAACGCAAGTTCAACACACGCACGAATTTCGAGCGCACGTGATCGGGCCTACATAGGTTACTTCATCCCTGCAGGGACACGCGAGAATCTTCTGGAGTCGGGAGGAAACGTCCGAGGCAAAATAACAACGCGGTTTATTTATAGTGCTCCGCGGCGAGACAAACACGCTTCTGCCCGATCTGATTATCTGATAATTTGACATTGACACGAAGGGGGGTACCGCGAAACCCGCTGTTCGTCGCGCGACCGCTGAAAATTGCGTCTGACGCGAAGGCGTCGCACGGCGCCGCAGCATGTTCCATGGATACGTGAGTCATGACCCTCGGACCAGCTACCATCTCCACCACGGTCCTCGTCCCGCTCGCGCTATCAGCCGGACAACATCGCCGGACGCGGATCGCGCGTGAGACGTTCGCGGAAATTTGAAAGGGGGTGGCGATCGCGGCGATACGCGACGACGAGTGTGACCCCCGTGGACCGTACGCGCCGATCCTCGAGCGTGCCTCGTAGATCCTCATCTCGCGGATCCCTCCCCGTTCCGGCGCGGCCGCCGGTCGACGCATTATCGTGCGCGCTCGCCGCAGTTTTACGAGGTTGATTTTTTTATGAGGTCGCGGAGCGCCTTATCTCGCCGCGGTGAGCGCCGCGAGGCCGCGGCGTGCCCCCGTCGGCCCGTCCCGGTCGTCAAATCGATCGGCGATCGACGGCGGGGATCGCGCCGATCCGGATGGCACGCGTTTCCGCACAGAGCTCGCAATTATAGGGCGTCGGGAGGATTTAGGAGACTCACCACGACACAGCACAGCACTGACGACATGCCGCCATGTTGAATGTCAACATTCGGCGTTCGCATACATCCAGCGGGAGCGAGACCACGAGTTTCCTGTGTGCGCGCGCGCGCGCACGCGCGCAGCCCGAGTCCTGGTTGGCCGCGACGTCGCGATGAAAACGGGTCTTTATGAGAGAGCGAATCGAAAATTTATATCAATAATCGGTAATATCGGCATTCTTCAATTATCTCCGGGCCCCTGGGGCCCCTTTGGGGTGCGTTCAGATTCCTCACCCGAGTGCCCTCGGGTATCGTTTTATCCTTGTTTAACATTCAGTAAACAACAAGGATAAAATGATACCTGGGGACACCCGGGTGGGGAATCTGAACGCAGCCTTGGTGGTCTCGAAAATTTACCCAAGGTTCACGATTTTTAATAGTGGGTGTTTCCGACAAGAAATCGGATTTCTAATCGGTTCGAGCAGTGGTACTCAATTGGTTCATATCGAAAAATCTCCTAGATTAATTGGATCATGATCCGATTAGATGTAGTAGATTTGTGAATAACAAATCGTAATTTTTCGTGAAATTAAATAAAAGTAAAGAAATAGGTACTTATCTCACAGTTATTTTAATGATTAACACTTTATTATCTCTAAAATATGTATTGTAATACATTCTAATGATTAACACTTTAGATTTCTAAAATATGTATTAATTACACATATATAAAATGTTAATCATTAGAATAACAGTAGTGAGTTAAGTACCTGTTTCTTTACTTTTATTTAATTTCACGAGAAATTATACAATTTGTTATCACACTCTACTATGGCTGTGTTCCCATTTCCTCTCAGTACTAGTGCCAGTACTGAAAATCTATAGGGGCTGCGTCCCGTTTCACGCATATGCGCGCATTTATCTATAGTTCATGTCACGTAATCTGTAAAAAATGCGCGCATATGCGTGAAACGGAACGCAGCCTAGTTTACGTCACGTACACTATAGGATTTTCACTACTGGCACTAGTACTGAGAGGAAATGGGAACACAGCCTATTATGGCTGCGGTCCACTTGACGCTACAAATGCTTCGAAGCGTTCGAATGACCTATCAGAAGAAAGAATTTTACAAATTGACCAATCAAAGAATGCTTCAAAGCATTTGTAGCATCAAGTGGACCGTAGCCTTATATCTAATCGAGGCGGCAGTGACTAGTTACAGTATAACCAGTATGTGCACTCTCTGTCGGCACCTTTGATCTTTCCGTTCCCGATAATCCGCCATGTTTTTGGGTGGCCCAGTAGCGTATCAACTACTAAAGTGCCCCAGTTTTTATTTACTGTGGTTTAA
>NJRP01000003.1:2534181-2546891 GCA_003063835.1 Aphaenogaster floridana
TGTTGGCACCTGGCGCTTCTCTTATTGGCCGCGTTCCGATATTCACTGCCAGTACTGAAAATCTATAGTATACGTAACGTGAACTATGGATTTTCAGTACTGGCAGTGTATATCGGAACATGGCAATTATAGGACTCTGGCTGCGGTCCACTTGACGCTACAAATGCTTCGAAGCATTCGAATGACCTATCAGAAGAAAGAATTTTACAAATTGACCAATCAAAAATGCTTCAAAGCATTTGTAGCAACAAGTGGACCGTAGCCTCTACTTTATATTTACATCATGACTGCGCGTTTCAACATCCGGTCAGCCGCTTCCGGGGTCGAACGCGCGCACATTTTTGAAAACCGGATCATGCGTTTCGTACCTTAGCGTCTACAAGACATCGATTCCTCGCCAGTCTCGCGGCGAATCGTTGTAAATTATTGAAGGAGTCTTTACAGCATGTCGATATCGCGCACTGCGTCCCATTGACATTTGAGGGGGAGCTAAACATCCGTCAATTCCGTACGTCGCGCGATCTCGCTCGCGGCTTAACTCTCCTTCGTCACATCCGCCGTTCTTACCCTCTCGCGGACGTTCCGTCATCGGGTAAATCCCGGCCGCAGGATCACTTCGTTCGACTCGAGGCCAATCGCGGCGATCGGTCGCGGCGCTAATCGCATTCTCGCAAAAGTACCGTTGCGCGTACGTGTGGTGCACGCGCGCGCGTCCCGTGTGTATACTGTATGTGCGACGACGATCGTGCGCTCTTGCTCCGCGCCTCGCAACAGCTCGGCCGTGTCGCGCGAATGCAGCCGCCGACGCTGCGGGAGCCCTGAGCGACAGAACCGAGCCTAGAGGACTGCCCACCGTCCGTTTTCCCTGCGGCCACCGTTTCTCCACCGCCTCCGTTCCGCGCGAAGAATGCGAGACCGCGGGAGATCGTGAGACACGCTTCGCTCCCCCGTGGGAAGGTACGGCGACAGAGACGAGCGCCCGCTTCGCGACAGGCCGCGGTTATGTTTCTCGATGGAGAGCGCTTTAACGACAATGGCAGCAACGTCCCCGTCGAAGGTACGTCGAAGGTTTCCATTTTTTTTTTCCTCCGCGACCTCCCACCCGCGTGATCCCGGAGACACGAACGAACGGCGGATCGTCAGCCGTCCGCAGTAATCAGGAAGAAATCGAAAGACCGAAGAAGAGAGAGAGAGAGAGAGAGAGAGAAAAAGAAAGGACATTTCCTCGTTACTCGTTTCGCGAGAGAACCGATCGAGCGTGATTCTGACGGACATTGCGAGACGAAATGGAAAATGTACGAACTCGGCGACGACCTGTTCGTGCTCGCTTATCGAGTTGCGATCGTCAGCAGCGAATAATATGAATTGTCAATCGTGCTCGTTACTGATGCAGTCGCTTCTGATTTAGAGACTACATCAGAAGCGACTGTAATGTTCAACCAAGAGTTTTACATTATCAGACACCGTTTAACAATTTTAAAATTTTGTTATTATTTATTATAAATGCCTCGTGAATAAAACAGTTTTCTTTTCTTATTTTTTATAGCAACTCTTGTGTAATTTATATTATTTAACATGTGCTAAAATAGGAATCTTTATGGAAGTTCTTGCAACAAGAGAAATTATCCAGTAAGCAAACTGTCTGCAGTATGCCAACAGATTGACAACAGATTCGATCAGAAAAATGCAACAGATCCGGTATCATCTGTGTCCGCATTAGGCTCGTGTTTTGCCGGCAAGTCTTGCTGATAAAATCTAACAGCAGATTTGCAGCAGAAATCGAACAGAATTTGCTGAACGCAGATTCTGTTGTATTTCTGCTGCCAATCTGAGTCAAATTGTGTAACAAGTATGTCAAGCTCTGCTTGATTTCTCCTATCAATCTGCTATCATATTTTATTGAACAAATTTTGCTTATTTGCCATCATTCTACCAGCAGCATTGTATATGTCAAGTCCTGTGTCAAATCTGTAGTCTTTTTGTCGTCAAAATTTGTAGCAGGCACTTTGCAAAATCTGTTCTCGACAGACTTGGCTAACTGGGTATCTATCGGTATTAGATATTAATACACATCCCTAAAAGAACAGTATTATGTTTGCAATATAGCACTTTAAATAAGATAGTTTCTTCTATAAGATCGTTTGATAATAATAAAAGAATATTGCATTAAATGAGTTCGTTTAATATCCTAGAGGAGACTGCAGAAGGAGTTGATGTCTTTGATACGCGAGCCTCCACCAGGTGTACACGTAGATGGAGAATTGGCTGGGCAAAATTTGACACAGTGGATTGTCCACATGGAAGGTGCTAAAGGCACGCTGTACGAGGGGGAACAATTTCAGCTCCAATTTAAGTTCAGTTCTAAATACCCGTTTGACTCGCCAGAAGTGACTTTCATTGGTGGAAATATCCCTATACATCCACATGTCTACAGCAACGGTCATATTTGTTTATCCATATTAACAGAGGATTGGTCTCCTGCTCTCAGTGTGCAAAGCATCTGCCTGAGTATTGTTTCCATGCTAAGCAGCTGTAAAGAGAAGGTGCGAGACTTAGCCATTATATATATGAATACATGTGTGTCTTAATACTCATGAATAACGCAAATACTTTCCATGTAGAAGAGACCGCCTGACAATACATTTTATGTGAAAACTTGCAACAAGAATCCAAAAAAGACAAAATGGTGGTATCATGGTGAGAAGAATAGCTTTATATATTATTACGTATAACTTTCAGAGTCTCTAGCGTTTTTATCATATAGTTAAGTCTTTATCCTGTTATAATATTTATAATCCGCTATGCCCTAACTAAGTTATAGTTTCATATATATATATATATATATATATATATATATATATAAATGCAACTATTTTTATAATTAGTGAAATGAATAATTGTTGTTTTTTTTTTTTAGATGATAATGTCTAACATTGAAGATTATGCAAAGATTTTGTCAACTTGTCAACATTGAATTGTTGGACCAAGTGGGATAACATTCAAATGGAACCTGATGCATTAAATCAATAGAATTTTGCATACAATATTATATAGTAAAGTCAATATAACAAGAAATTAGATGCGTACTTTTAAGAAAAGACAAGGCTACAACTTACTTATTATTATAGAGTTAATGCAAACTGCGTGAGTTGTTTAATTATAAATTATTGCAATGTTGCTGATAGTGAAGCGTATCTTTTGGTTATATAGAATTACTATCAGACAAGTAAAATAATGCTAAAAAGAGAGGTAGATAAAAAGGTATTATTTATTATTAAGATATTAATATATGAAGTTTTCTCTCTTGTTACTCCGAATTTAAGGAGATTCCTGATGTACGTTAATAAAATCATTTAATAAATTTAGAAATAAAACAAATATGGTAAATATATACAGTAGCGGACATAAGTTTAAGAAGTCTACTCTGAAATGTATGCCGATATATGTTTCTTTTCCAAAATATTTATGGGCAACTGAATGTTTATATATGTGTAAACTGTTTGAAGAACAAACAATAATCTTTAATCTTCTTTTGTTGCCTATCTAATAAAACCAATTAATTTATATCAGTTCTGCTATAGTCTTAAATTTTTGTCCGTTAAGGCCATTGCACGTGAAAAAGGTTTAGTCGTAATTGTAAGGCTGTAAGCAAATCAGCCAATCGCAATCAAGCATTCTCATAATATAGTAAAAATGTTTGACTGATTGGTCGATTTGCTTGCGATTATGACTAAAACTTTTTCACGTGCAATGGCCTTTACTGTACATACTATTAACATTACGATAACTATACATGCTAGAGATTTACTTTTTATTATTTTTAATAAAACTCAAGGATTATACAGAATTTATCTATCGATTATATACATTGTGAAAGCATATTTTATTAAAAATTTAGTGGTAAATTCTATTCTGTTACGCATTAAGGGGGAGTACAAAGTTGAAAATGGTTAAAATCCATAAAAAAAAAAATTTTTTTTAAGTAACTTTCCTGCATATTTTAAACTGTATAAGACAATTTTTAGATGTCTAAATATCTTAAAAAAGAGGTTGAATATAATCTTATCGTGGTCGGACTAGTTAGAAGCGGATAAAATCATGTTTTTTGACTTTTGTATCTTTTTCTTGAGACCGACTAACCGATTTTTAAAGTTTTTTTAATCTCCTCAGAAATAAATAGATTATGATTTGATCGTTCGGTTTCAGAAAATTTAGTTTAATCAAAAGTTGCGAGCAATCAAAGTTGTAAAAATAAAACTAACTTTTTCAAACCATAATTAAAAATCAAAAAAAGCTTATTTCGAAAAAAGCATCGATCAAAATGTAGCCAAATACATGACAAAAAGAATAAAAAAAAAATTCGGATATGTTGACCCAGAGAAAAGGGAACATAGAGATAGAGGTTTAGCCCTGTGATTTCGTAACTACGTACTCTCCCTTAATTTTTTTTACAATAACAAAATGGAATTAAAAGCGTGATATATGCTTTTGCTTTTTTAAATAAGTATCTTTTGTCAAACTACGCTGTCTTTAATACATTTTCCGTTGCATTTATTTGTTTCTTTTAATAGACTTTGAGGCTATCACTTAGATTATATTAATACTATATATTTAATGAAGTAAATATTATATTTAAAGAAATATAGTGAGAATTATAATACATAATAACTCTCTTATATATATTGAAATTTTTAATGTTAGCACTTATAACGCAGTTGTGATTTTAATTTAAATATATATGAGATATTGTCATATCACGCTACATTTTTAAAATAAATTTTGAAAGCTGTAAAAGTTTAATATATAAAAATAAATATAATAATTTGTTATAGGTGTTATTTTATATAAAATAGGATGGCATTCAAGATAACATACAATATGTGAGATTAATTAATGACACTGCAATATCAATAATTGGCATACGGTCTAATGGTATTTCTAAATTTTTGTGTCATGTAATCTCATAATTACATGTATTGACTAATAAAACTTTTTGTACATTTATTAAAAATGTAAATTATGACGTGATATTAAATTTCTTAATAATATTTAATGTCTTTCTCTAGTCATTAATTCATCGCGCCTTATCATTAATAATTTGTCGCTGGCTATATATATGTATATGTGCGCAAAGCACACCCTCATATAGAAGATAACAAAAGTTTTGACTGGAAAGATAACTGGTATCAAATTGGAGCATATGTAACATGACTGCAATAACAATTTATTAGAAAAATATTTTATGTAATTAACGCTTTATATTAAATCACATTGCATAGCGATATTTCATTTTTTTTTGCTCTATTTGGAGCGTATATTTATCTTCTCAAAATTGTTCACTAGTCAATCAAAAATTTATTAGTCAATCATTAATTTATTTTTGTAAAATCTATTTTGTATATACTTACGAATTTTTAATATGTAATCTCTCTACAATCAATTATTGTTTTTATCTTCAAATATCATTCCTTAATTAAGTAATAGTAACAACATACAAAATTTAATTACATAAAAATTTACTTCACGTTTGATTGAGAAGAAGAACTCAATTCTGCTCTTATCTTAATCTTATTGTTAGGCATGGAATACTCTTATTAATCGTATAATTACAAATCAATATTGATATTAATATAACAATTGATCTGCATTGTAATATATGACGGAGAAGAAAATTAACAAATTATCGTCATTAAATAAATCTGTGTCATTAAATATCGTCATTAAATAAATTGGTTCGTTAATGTACAATTATAGTTCATCGAATTGTCGTTATTGTTTGAGTAGTTTGCTATGTAAAGAGGCGCAATTTAATATTAATGTCAAAGAGTGGGCTGATGTTAATACTTTAATTTAGCGATTAGATTCTTGTGCTATCTTGTACTTGCTTTAAACTCCTTTTTTATAGTTTATTAGCTGTTGTATTAATTTATTTTTAGTTTCATCTTCTTTATCAAGTCTTTGACAAATGCCAAAATCAATAAAACTACTTTCAAGATGTATATTCTAAGAACCGACTATACCTGTGCTCCAATTAGCTTCGCGATTCAGTATTCTCAGAAATCATTGCGAGAGATGAATCTTGGTTGCATTGAACACCCACATATATGTATATGTAATAATCTTCAACAAAATACGGACAGCGTTTATCAGTATAAGCATACATGAATATGCCTTTAGTCATGGTAACATACATGTGTAAAATACATACGATATCAAAGTGCAAATAAATTTTAATCGTGGTTCAACAGCTTCCAGACCGAAATCACCATAAGACTTGCATTCCTTATACGAATAACCATATCTCATAAACAAATAGAATGAATATATATTATTTATTTATGCCTTAAAAATATTTTTCCCAATTCTTACTGATTTTCCCGAAAAGCTTAATCTACGCTTTCGATTTATTTTCTGATTATATCATAATTTTGATCACACTTTTATATAACTAAATTGATGCGGTTCAAAAAGTTAGAACTCGACGCTGATATCACCAGTTATGATATTAAAGTTGCTATCTCATTAACAAATGCTATAGCATAAAGACATTTTGATTGAAGAATTATCATCTTATACATGCATTCGCGCATTTATCATATACGTATACACTTTTATTAATGTTGCGAAACCATTATCAGCACGCTTTTAATCATATTTTTAATTTATTGTCGGTTTGTCACGATCATGTCGAATATTCGTATAATCTCAATATTTTATATCATTATTGAATATAATATTTTTAGTAAGATATTATATAATACACATATCGGACCTTTCGGCATGTTAAATATGTTCATTTCAATTCACAATCTCATTTTATCCAGAAGAATCCGGTATATTATTTGAATCATGCTATTAGATTTTTTCAGAAATATGAAAGATCGTTTCTTAAAATGTCGTTTTTTTTAAAGAAAAATTTTGTTTTAAAATATATAAATCATATTCATCAATATATAATGAAATATATAAGTTTGTTTCCAGATAAAAAGACCTCTAAGATACTTTCATTTCAACTCCAATTTTTTACTAATACATCACCTCCTAATTCGAGGTAAATAATATTGCATACAATATAATACATGTTTTCTATGATAGATAATTAACGCTAGGCGTTAATCTTTCGTCTTACAAAAAATTATATAATAGAAATAATATAGATATTTCGTGTATGCTACTGGTGTCAAAAAAGAAATCTCCCGCGGCCATCGAAACGAAGGTACAAGTCCATCCGGTTTCACGAAAAAGATCTTGTAAAGCATCGTTATCGCGCATACATGCATGCCGCAGCTATATCGTGGTTGAGAGAAAGAGGCAAAGAGTGGGGCCTACGATTTCCCAGCACGTTCGACAACGCGACAGCAGTCTGTTCCGTGTCGGATCGAACGAAGATAATGCCGCCATTACGCGTGCTTTGATTCTATCGGCAGTGAGTGCTCGACGAGCGGGTTGCGGCCGCAAAATCCATTCTTTTCAGTAAAAACGAGCGTACATTCCGATATATATATATATATATATATAATATATCCTCGGTTCGCATGATATTTACGGTGGATTCATTATAATACGCAGCGCAATCCGCAGCAGTGACGTAGATTGTGTGCGACATGGTGACCGCGGTGCCATTCGCGTAACAGCACAGGAATCCGAAGTGTTATCATCCGAATTAAATACGGGAATATTGTGGAAAAGGCACGTTGTACCAGTTCTCATTCTCTGCTTTTTCCGTTCTTTTCCTCGTTTTGCTTCTCCTCGCGAGCGAGAACGAGCGCTTTCCACGATTCCACCTCCAAGGCGCGTCGTCCTTCGGCGGCCGCGTGGCGTCATCGCTGAAGCCAGTATCTGCCTAACAGTGTCGTAGGATCAACGAAGATAACCGATAGTGGCTTGAATCGTGTCCGTTCTGTTTGGATTGTACTTTGTTCCCGCGGGACAAAGCATTCCCCAACAGCAGGTGGAGTCAACGACGTGTCGAAAACTGTCGGGATCAGCTCGAATGACGTTTTCCTTTCCGCGAAGCATTGTCCACGGTGACGGGCACTATGTCGTCATAGATTGATGGTGGGTTTAGTGTTGGCAAAGTGACCGCCGCCAGCACGAACGATGATTTGTGCGAGGTAATCTCGAGTATGAGTCAGTCAATCCTTAATTTAGCGAATAATGCGGATTGTTGCCGACCGGTTGCGCCGATTTCGGATACTGATCACGAGCGACGTTTCCGGAGCAAGCTCGCCGCTTGTCCTTTATTTTATTTCACCTACGAGATCTTGATTTAAATAAAATACACGTTAAATACGTGTTTTCACTTCTATTCACGATGAACTTCGTTCCTACAATTGATGTGTAATTTATCAAGATAAGATGATGAATTATCTTCTGTGATCGAAGATGTAAATAATTTAAATTGAGCAAGAGTTCCGCCATGACTAATTAGAAATTTACCATCGTGATATAGATAAGCAGATGCGATTGATCAGCCAGATTGAACGCAATATTCCGCAGTAAATATTTCGAACGGTGAAGATATAATATTGCGACGTTTAGTCCATGCTCCTTCAGCGTGCTGGTACTTATAATCGATGGCCGTAATTTGTTTTACGAAGAAATCAATTCGTTATAGATCGTTATACGTGTTTTGAATGCTTCTTCTGGAAGATCCTCATCGTTTTCTTTTTGCCGTTCGCTTTTGTCACATATACTTTATCCGAGACACGTCCCATTGTGATTGGCGTGAATCTCCACAATCTGTAGAAACGGAGTTCAAATATTATTAACATATAGTTATATACACATAATAATAATTTTACTGGAACATTTGTGCATTGGTCGCGACGATTTATTTTTAAAATAACGGCGTATGGTAAAAAATTCGATGTAAAAAGAACATAGGTGCACTGAGAAAAAAAGCTGTTGCTTCAATTAAAGTGGTATCACGGGATGCCAAAAACACAAGTAGTTCATTCAATTGTATTATTAATAGACCCAATGTCTGCATTTTTTAACCAATAATTCAATCGTTGTTTTAATAATCCAAATATTGGGTCTATTAATAATACAATTGAATGAACTACTTGTGTTTTTGGCACCCCGTGATACCACTTTAATTGAAGCAACAGCTTTTTTTTTCAGTGTGCGTATTATTAACGGTGTCCAGTGTGTCCGCATTCACAAGGACACCTGATGGCACCATGACTCATCAAAATGGTATGATTCTTAAATATTGTAAAGAATAGGTCCATTGAATACCAGCAACACTGGACACCTTTAATATACGGATATAATTTGTATTCACGATGATTAAATATAAATATTCGTAATAATATAAAATGCGAGATCCATGTGCAGCATGTATAGTATTGGAATCTTGTTTCATTAAAAGTCAACGGAGAAAGTTCGAATAGATTTGTCAAAGTCATAAGAGAGTATTTGAACTTATTGAATTTTACTTTTTATCTATTTATTTAAGTTGCTTATTATTGTTGTTTATATCATAGAAGTTATTCCCCGATCTGATGCTTTGATCTAATTGATTCTCCATACAATCGCTTTGTCGTTTTGTCAACATAATTTTCCTGGCTGAAGTTACTGAAGTTCTGTTACTGTGTAAAACAAGGATCCAACAGTGTCTGTTGACGGATGTGTCATCCGCTAACGTTGATTAGAAACGAGCTGTTACATTCCTCAATTTTATTCAACGATACTAATGATCGGTTTCACCAATATTAGTCAATCTTAAACACGATTCAACTTATTCTCAGTCTTTTTTCAAATCTTACAAAAACTCAAAAACGCAATTCTTTCTAATTAAAAAAATTTTTAAATTTAAACAAACTGGCGAGATCTGGGAGAATTGCGGGAAATTTTGTTTGAGACATCCAAGGATGATGATTTTTGAAAAAGTCATGTTTAAGATAAAAACCATAGCTTCTCGCAAACTGTTAAAAAAATCTTACATTAACAAAAAAGAATCACGTTGTCAAATCTGATCCTTCTCTTATTATCTGAAAAGAGAGAAAAAGACAAAGAATTAAACCGCACATTTATATTCTAATAGAAGTGAAAGGGATCGTAACA
The DNA here is from genome assembly GCA_003063835.1 of Aphaenogaster floridana. Lineage (NCBI taxonomy): Eukaryota > Metazoa > Arthropoda > Insecta > Hymenoptera > Formicidae > Aphaenogaster > Aphaenogaster floridana. The sequence continues at coordinate 2,544,253 of NJRP01000003.1, forward strand.
AAACCTGACGAATTTATCTAAAGATCCCACATAGCTGTTTCTCGACAAGCGCATTCTGCTGCATGCGGCGTATCGCATTTTAAGGCATGTCCGATGTAAAGGTGAATTTTCCGCGTAGCGCATGGGTATGGTGACACTGGTACAACAGCAGCAGCAAACGCTCGACGGTAATCACCAGTGTCAGAAAGAGCAGGATCACGCAAACGGTGCTGTTGCGTCTGCCGAGAGTCACGCGGTCGAAAAGTTTCGCGGCGAAGCTGCGTGCTCGGCGAGGGAAACCGCGGTCGTCGCTCCGGGCAATGGTAGCGTTGGAGATTCCTCTACGCAGTGCAGTGACGTAGATGACGATGAGGAAGAGGAGACGGACGTTGAGGAAGGCGGCGGCGGCGGCTGGATCGCGAATCTGCCGGTATCGTCGACCATCGTCCAGCAGCATCAAGCGGTCGCCACCACGAATGGCGACGTGGTCCTACCGAACGCCGATCCGTCGAATTTCGGCGATGTCTGCGTGAAGAACTCGACGAATGTGCATCTGGGTAACAAGACCTTCTACAAGGGCCCGGTTACCATAAAGCAGTTCGTTTACACGAATCCCACTCCGGTCCAGGATGCAGATAAGCTCGAGTCCAGCCGCGTCTCCGACGTCAACATCTCAGATTTGCCGACGAGTAAGGACGACGGGGCCTCCAACAGACCCATTTTTCCACAAAATACCGAATTAAATAAAGGTAATAGTCGAGATTGTGCTCTACAATAAATTGCTTAGGTCCGTATAGCTTTCAGTTTCTCCACACTTCTTCTTTTCCGAAGCACAGATATGTTTAGTAAGTATAAAATCGCTGGGTAACTAAAAAGGACAGATCTCTAGTAAGTTTCCGAATTTTAGGATAACAACAGGATACAGTTTTATATAAGAAATTATAAATCGCGACCCAATATAAATTCAATGTAATATAAATATACTTTAAATACTTTTTGATATTATTGCAACAAAACATTACTAATATTTTTTCTCATAAAAGAAAATATTTGTTCAAGCATATAATTTGAAAGCGAGCGAGTATAAATGTGTCGTGAATATCTGAATAATATTAAATTGGAAGAATCAATATTCGTTCTAAAAATATTAAATTTATCAGAATTTAATGTACACAGAAAAAAAAATGCTATTGCTTCAGCATTTTTTTCAGTGTATGATTCCTTTCGAACACTGATTTTCATAATATCGACGACCACGTGATCCGACGTAGTTTTATCTAATAAATTCAAAGACTCAAATTCTCTTCATTTTATATGTATAAGCATTTTAACCCTTAATATTGCTTACTGATAGTTTTACTTCGAAATAATCGAAAAGTAGCAAATATAAAACGGATAAATACCATCTAAATATAAATAAATGTTTTAACTTAAGTTTTAACGCTGATAAGAATCGATGATATGATCTCTATCTCGAAGTAGTTTTGATAATTTCTCCAAAATGTGAAATATAATAATATTATCAGAGTCATTGAGGCTGCAACAATTTTTAAAAATCATTTCATTGATATGATGAATATCATTAATCCTTTTGACTAATGGTCTTGTCACGCTATGCCAGAATATATAGTCAGTTTTAATATTGTCGATATTTTAGATTGAAATTTGTTCTTACACTTTTAGTTGCGCCATAGGAATTAAAGCTAAATATAAAATAGCTATTTTTACCTCATAATGTATACGTGTCACGCTATTTTGGCATAGATTGGCGAGATATTGCATGTCACAAATTGTTTACTCGTGAATAAAGTAACAGAAAAGTGATATCAAACAAGAGTTAAAATGCTTTATACACGAGGGGCTTAATATAGTTATAATATACCTGTCGTACACACGCACTTTCCGACGTAATGATCGCGCATGAATTTCATCAAACGCTATTACGTTGCTCGTAAACCAATCGTTCTAATAATGCTTTTTATAATTATTCTAGTGACGCAATGGCTCTGGACGTGGAGATGTGCGGCTTTATTGTGCGTTCTAGCTTTAATAGTTCTAGCTACTGTAGTAATCACAAGTGTATATTTCACTCATCACCCGGACGCACCGGTCTTCCCGGAAATTCCAGACTCGTCGCTCGAGGGTAATTGTTCATCTGGAAAATTGTTCGCAAGTGCAACATGAGATAAAAACATTATCTTATCGCGATTGCAAAATTTAAATCTGTATCCTGCACTCCGCGTTATATTATAATATTACGTTTATTCGTCCATCTGTAAAAAGCGCGTTTTTTGCTTTCCACGAGTCGCATATTATACATTACAAAACACATTTGCATTCTCACACAGAGAGTAATGTCCCAGATTTTATTACTAAAATTAGCGTATGCAATCCCAAGTAGAACACAAAAGTAATGATGACGTCAAAATGATGCTAAAATGACGCCTTTGACATCATTTTGAAGTCATGATGACCTCAAAATGATAATAATAATAATAATAATAATCTTTATTAACGGGAAAGCTCCCTTTAGTGTACAAATAGAAAAGCGAGAACAATACAATAAACAAAAAACAAAACAAAAGAGATCAAGCCATATTTAAGATTGAGCTGATAACTATTATCACGAGAGAAGACGTAGAAGCTGTCTTTTAAATGCA
>NJRP01000003.1:2571197-2583620 GCA_003063835.1 Aphaenogaster floridana
AAACTAAGCTTAATGAGGACGCAGCAGATTTTAATCTGCTGCTAAGTCATGATCGAATTTGCTGGCATTTTGCTATCTGGGTAACAACTCATTGTAGAACCGGCATAAGGCCCAGACACAATGCTAGGCGATAGCGATAGGAACAGAGAATAATCACAGGCAATAGATTTCAACCTATCAGAAACCGTGTATCAATGCACAGTCATTAATACACGGTTTCTGATAGGTTGAAATCTATTGCCTGTGGTTATTCTCTGTTCCTATCGCTATTGTCTAGCATTGTGTCTGGGCCTTAAGTTTACACTGTCCAAGTTATTGGTCTGTTCTTTTTGCTGCACTTCTGAACTAGTGCAATAAGTTAGAATGAAAGAAAATATATTTGTCTCATTCTAACTTATTGCACTAGTTCAGAAGTGCAGCCAAAAAGAACAGGGTACCTATTCTTGAAATCGTTCGTTTATAAACGAATTCGTTTATAAACAAACGATTTCAAGAATAGGTACCCAGACCAAATAACTCCAGACGCAAGAACGTTTGCCATGCGGCAAAAAGCGACGTGGTAGTCAAACGATCTACCGCTCTCGCGAAAAAGCAGTAAGCTGATTGGTTGCAGCATTGCTTCTTCCCACACAGCACAAAACTCAACAGAAACGTTTCAAAGTTTCAGAAATGTTTCAGAAATGTTTCAGAAACGTTTTTGAAACTTTGAAACGTTTCTGTTGAGTTTTGTGTTGTGTGGGTTGACGCGTGGCAAATCTTTACGAAGAGTTTTTGCATATCGTATAAACGCTTTGATTAGCTGACGCTTTTTATTAACCCATAAGGCCCAGTTCCACAATCTTCAGTTAACTTAACCGGCCGGTTATTCTATTGGAATTGACCAATCGCATTTGTCGTTAAGCAAAATTAACAAATGCGATTGGTCAATTCCAATGGAATAACCGGCCGGTTAAGTTAACTGGAGATTGTGGAACTGGGCCTAAGTTAACTGGAGATGCAGATGGTGGAACTGGGCTTTAGGCCGGTTCTACAATAGAGTCGTAAGTCGTAAGCCGTAAGAAATTGATCAATCATAATCGATTATTCTCCCCACATTCGACTGTGATTGGTTATAATTTCTTACGGTTTACAACTTATGACTCTATTATAGGACCGGCCTATTAAGCATGCGCTTACGGGTTAAACTGACTAAAGCTATAATAAAAGCTATAAATTTACTAACCAAAATATTACATAAAGAAATATTTTCAAAAATATATAGATATTTTAATTTCTAATGCTTGAAAATTATAATTTTATGTTTAAAACATGTCTTATACTACGTTTACGCGAGGCGTTACTTCTGTAGTAACTTACTCAAATTATCGTAATTTACGACAATTCACTCCGCGTAAACGGATTCAACCCCGTTTACGCGGAGTGAATTATCGATAATTTGAGTAAGTTATTACAGAAGTAACGCTCGCGTAAACGTAGTATTAGTTCATAATTATTTATAAATAAAATTAAAATTTTGTTTATACATAAGAAATAAATAAATTGAAATGTCGATCAAATTGACCCCACGCGAGCACTTACGGGTTAAGTAATGCAACAGCGTATTATAAATATAAATAAATAAATACTCTATTAGGCCCTGCGCACAATGGAGGAATATTAGATATTAGGAATAGGAATTAGAATTTTAGAATCAGTTTCCTCAATGAACATTATAGATAAATAATAAGTTATGTTGTGTTTCGTATAACACATTTATGTCTTATATCTTATGTACTACTACGTAGTAATAAATATTCATATACTACGTTTACGCGAGTGTTACTTCTGTAGTAACTTACTCAAATTATCGATAATTCACTCCGCGTAAACGAGTTGAACCCGTTTACGCGGAGTGAATTATCGTAAGTTACGATAATTTGAGTAAGTTACTACAGAAGTAACGCCTCGCGTAAACGTAGTAATATACTACGTTTTTACGCGAGGCGTTACTTCTGTAGTAACTTAATTATATTATAATAGTTCAACCCCCTTTACGCGGAGTGAATTATTGTAAGTTACGATAATTTGAGTAAGGGTTGGTTTATAATAGCCGTAACCGTAAAAATTGGCCAATTTTTACGGTTACGGCTATTATAAACCAACCCTAAGTTACTACAGAAGTAACGCCTCGCGTAAACGTAGTAATTGTGCGTTACGTTCAATATTTGTTGAGAAAACTGATCCTAAAATTTTAATTCCTATTCCCAATATCTAATATTCCTCCATTGTTCGCAGGGCCTTACATTATTTCGGTTATTTCGCTGATCGAAGCGATTCGAAGGTGTGCAAGAGCCCTAAACCAACGTAGGAGAATTGAGAATGGAAACGGAGTTTGACCAATCAGGACGCGAGAGACGAAGGCTCCAATTGGTCGCGTCCCCTGTAATCTCGTGCGGCTCGTATTCGACGCTCTCGCACGCGGATTGCGGCAACGCGCGCGAGAAAAGCGACGCGGCGGCCAATCGGCTCTCGTCACGTGCCACCGTTTCCGGAAGGAAAACGAAAGATCTCGAAGGTTGCGATCGTGCGTCGCCCTCCACGTTTTCCCGCGATTCGCACGCGGTCACGCACGTGTTTCTTCAAGGCGTAGCCACGCGCCGGCGATTCGCAATCACGGCGACCGGGGGGGACGAGGAGACGCGAACGAGAGGAAACAATCGGTTTCGGAACGCGCTTTTTTTTCCTCTTTCAGGCGAATACGCGAGTGCGGTCCGGGCAGGAAAAATCTTTCGCGAACGTTGCCGGTTTTTTTCCTCTCGCGCGACATTACGTGGCGGGCCGGTAGCGTATAGCCATGCGGCGGGTGTCGACGCGTGCGGCGTGTGTGCGTGAACGACGCGTCGATCGCGCATTTCGAAGATGGCCATTTTGGCGGGTGACGTGTTGCGTGCGGCCATAACACGATGCGCGGCGTGAACGTCGTGCACGCGCGGCCTCCCGTCGTTATGAGAAGTGCGCGGTCGCGTGTACGCGATCGTCCAGGACATCCCGGATCGGGCAGGCGTGACGGAATGCCGGAGAAGTGTGATCGGCGGACGCACCGCCCGACGATAAACCGTGAACTCGCCCCGTACGATTTTCCGCCGCGCTAGGAGGGGGGGCAAGGCACTATGGGAGCAATTTGCGACAGGCGCATGCGCAGATCAGTTTACAGTTGGAGCTTGGAAGAAAATGGCGTCAGCTAAGTTTCTGGAGGAAGCTCTGAGCACGGATGTCGACGAATCCGCAGTGAACGCGATAGTGGGCTCCCTCGAGACGCAGCTTGTGACGTCCACGCCGACTGTCGCCGGCCATCAAGCGAGTTCCGCATCGGTCAGCCAGCAGAATCACCAGGTGAACAGCGCTATTTCCAACGGGGGCACCATCACCGCGGTACAGCCACAGAAACATGGGGTTTCGAACGGCGGCGGTGCGACTACCGTGAATAGTCTAATGACTCAGGAGGTCACCAAGTCGATCACCACCAGCACCCTGCTGCCCGTGAACGTGGTTACCTCGAACACAGTGGCGCCACAGGTCATCACCACGCAGCAGCAGCCGCAGCAACCACAGCCACAGTCACAGCAGCAGCAGCATACACAGCCGCCAGGGATATCTCCCGCTACCTATATCAATCAAGTAACGACCAACCAGGTGTCCAGCAATCAGACTACGCATATACCGAGCTTGACCAAGACGCACGAACCAGTGAAGCTCATCTATCCCACGGTCGGGCAAGTTATAGCTACTACGGGGGTGGCAAATGCAAATAATAAGCTCTCCTTTCCCGCTCAAACTGTCGGGCAGTTAGCGAACGGTACTTTAGGTATAACGTCGCAGGCAGTGCTGCAGACTACGTCGAACGTTGTTACCAATGTCGGTTCAGTTAGCCAGGCAGCTAGCCAAACAGTGACCGCAGTGAATAAGCCAACCGGGGCAGCTTTAGTGATCAAGACAAGTGTAGCGCCTGGCATGGTTTCGGTTCCAATGTCTGTTCCGGTCTCTGTGGCTGGCAATGCGGTCAGCACAGCGTTACAGGCTAAGGCTGGGGTTACTTCGACGATAGTACCCAGTAATGTTCAAATCGTCAATGTAAATACGATGCGTCCTGCCACGCCGGTAGCGGGACAGCAAGCCAGTAAGCAAGTTACGCCAAGAGTGGTGATTGGGCAACATCAATTGGTTGGGGCAAGAGCTGGAGGTCCAGGGGTAAGGCGTTCCATTTAGCATTTGTTGTTATGATAAATAATAAGATTCCATTTTTTAAGATTTCGTATACGCTTGTTTACGAAATAGAAGGCGTTGGAATTTATTCTTAGTCTATTCTGTAGCACATTTAATTGTATTTATATATTTCTATATAAATATATTTAGATTATTTTACTTAATTTTAAATACTATTGTGAAGATATATATAGTTTTAATACTTTATTACTACTTGTGTTTTATTGCTGTACTATATATATATATATATATAAATTTAGTTGTCCAACGATAACTTTTATTTATTTATATAAAAAGAAATAGAAAGCAAAATATAATAACATAACTAACGATTGTTATTTTCAATTTTTCAGATAACATTGCAGGCACTTCACAGCCTTCAAGCTGGTGCTCAAGGTCATCTGTTATTAAAAACAGAAAATGGACAGTATCAGTTACTGAGGGTGGGTCCAGCTCCAACTGCGGGTACTCCGACTGGTGCTGCAGTTACACCGAATAGTATAACTGGCAGTGCAGTAGTTGCTGCACCATCCCCAGGCACTACATACCGCCTTACTTCAGTGCCGACTGTAAGTAGGCTGAATACTCAGTTCACTGGCCCACCACTCGCCACCCTAAGAAAATCTGTTCAGGTGACGCACTTTTATACCTCTTACAAGACTCGTTGTAGTGCTACTGTAGACATTTATTAGTTTGTGATTTTGTTTTCTGTGGAATGATGTTATCAGTAAGCCAATATATTTTATGTTCAGAGTGTATATTTTATCTACTACTTTAAAAGATTACGAAAATTTTTATTAGTTTCTTTATTTATTGATTGTTTGCGAATATTTAGTGCATTATTATATTTAAGGTATTGTATATTATAATTGTAATTATGATTTTTTAAATTATAATTTTTATAAGTATTTATTCTGAATGCAAAAGTTTTACGAGCAATTTTGTTATGACCCATTATATTATTTATTTATAATTTTGGTCTATATTTGATACACATTCTAGAAATTTAGCATAATTGATAACATCTCATTATTAGCTTACTTTTTGGGATGCATTTTTCTGGTAGTATGTCTTGAGTTTTATGAAGTGCAGTAAATGCATTAAAATTCAATGTCTGTTAAATTTAATTGCATGAATTATTGGTTAAAGGTGTTGTAGGAGCTGCTATGTTACATGAAAGAAATTATTTTAAGAAAGAATTTGATTGAGGATATTTATATATATATATATATATCTCTTTTATATTTACTCCTTTATTCTTTACATATTTTTATACATATATATATTTTTATCTTTTTTTTATTTTTCTTGTTGATATATTAATAAGCATGTGTGATTATTCAAAATTTTTATGAATCTATTTTTTATAAGTCTATTTTCTAATTAGTATTGAGATATAACAGTAATGATACGTAAATGATTTTGAAAGAATCTCTCTCTCTTTCTCTCTTTCTCTCTCTCTCTTTCTCTCTTTCTTTACTATTATATTATATATTACATTTTGAATAATAATATATAATATAATAGTATAATTTAGTTAAAAAATTGGCATATTGCACAATTATTTTCAAAAAATTTTTTTTATATTTTTTGATATAGTTAATTGAAATTAAATAGAAACTAATATAATATTCTGTAAACTATTAAAGTAAAACAATCGATAAATATTGATTATTGATATATGTTGTTTCAATAACGTATTTTATAATAATAGTGTATATACAATTGCAAAGAATTGTAAAATATGAGTCTGTACAAGGTACAAGTGCGTCTAAAGAATACAATAAATAAGGCATATAGTAATTAATTATAGGTATATAAATATTGTTGTTATACATATCTTAACATATAAAAAAAAAGTCAAATTATTTATTAATGCAAGTTACTGATTTATATGAAATTATAATGTATTAAAAATTTGTATGATTATGATTATCTGCAATAGCCAGCGAGTTAAAATTTTTTCATAGAACTATTGTTTCTGAACCTTGGCATGCATGTCGGAAAGATAGATGCAATTAGTAATTTATTACACAAATGTAGTAACATAAAATTTTCAAAAATTCTTTTAGTTGCATGCGGTATGTAATGAAAAAATAGATGAAAATTTTATACATTTTTACCTCAAATTTTAGAAAATTTTAAAAAATATCTGTTTTTTATATATTCGTGATTTTTATGTAAATGTAATACGTAAAATTAGTATGTGTTACTTGATGTTATTTCAAAATGGCATTACATAAAAGTTACATTGTTATTAAGAAGCAGTAGGAAAACTGTTATGTATGTAAACGTGCCACAAAGATTCTTAATAATTCACCTTCCTTTATATTGCAAAATTTACTTTAAATATTATGATTATTTTATAATTAAATTTACTTTTTTGTTATTTACATTTTATTACTTCTGCATGCAAATATTGTTAACTATTCCTTTAATGCGAACTTCATATAAATTTGAACATATAAAAATTTTATAATATTTTACGGATTGTAATTTTAACATTTCAACGGCACTAATATATTACAAAAATATTATACTGCTACAGACTGTTGCTCCTACTATTACTACATCTACTACAACTCCAGGAACAGTGACTACTGCACCTACAACTACTTCTGCACCAACGGCTACCACTGTTCAAACAGCTCAAACATCTACACCGGTATATTTCACCTCTGTTAAGCTGAAATTAGAAAGTTTCATATGAAATTAAATTCTACAGATGATTTAGTTTTATGTACCGTTTTTAAATAATAACATTTCTTTTTTTCTTTTAGCGTCAAACTACTGATAATACCAAAGAAAAGTGCCGTAAATTCTTAGCGAACTTATTAGAGTTATCTAGTCGAGAGCCTAAAGCAGTGGAACGCAATGTCCGAACTTTGATTCAAGAACTGATTGATACTAGAGTCGAGCCAGAAGAATTCTGTGACAGACTCGAAAAATTATTAAATGCTTCACCACAACCATGTCTCATCGGATTTCTGAAGAAAAGCTTACCTCTTCTACGGCAGTCACTTGTTACGAAGGAATTAGTCATAGAGGGAATAAAGCCTCCACCAGCAAATGTCGTTTTTTCTATAGCTTCGGCTGTTGTTCCAACTATTACGGTAAAATAAATTATCTTTTTTATGAATTTTATTGTTTATATACAAGATACGAAAAATACAATATATTAATTTTTCATAACATATTGGTTAAAAAAATTTCAAACTCTAGTGAGTAAGCATGATATAATACAAATAATTCTTACAAGATTATCATATCATTTTCTAACTTGCAATTATACATTATTATACATTATTATATATTGTAGCAAACGCAATACAGACCTGCAGTAGCAGTAGCAGCAACCGTTCCTGTAACAGCAACTGCAACAGCAACAACCCAAGTTAGAGTAATGACACCGCTTCCAACAGCAGTAACGGCAGCAGCAGTAGTTACAACAACAGTTCCACGGCCTGCTCAAACTATCCCACAGAGGCTGGTAAGATTCTTATATATTTTTAAAAAATTTTAGCATATTTATTATATTTACACACAAACAATTATTAATTTATATAACAATTCTTACTAATATATATCTACGAATTTTTTAAATTAATATTTAATATTTATATAATTGAAAATGAGAGATTATAAAATTAAAAAAGTTAATTGTTTTAACAACATATATTAGAAATTTATGCAAAATTTTTTGCAATCTTTTATCTTATAAGTGCAATGTACAATAAGAATTACATTGTTTTAGGCTCGACCAGTAACGACGGTGGTTCGTAGCCCTGCCGCAGCATACACTGTGAAATCAACAGTAGCAGCAACTGGAATTCGCCCCACTGCCCCTGTTGTGCAAAAACCACCCACAGTTGTAACCACAGTCGCAAAACCAATCACTACTACGCAAGGCAAAACACTCAATACAACCACTACTGTTAATAAAGCCGTAGTGCCTTCTCTTATTCAAAAACCAGCTGCAAAGGAGAAAGAGAAAAAGACGTTTTCATCAGCAGGATATACGTAAGTTTTGCTTGCTGCCTAATGACAGCGTAAATATTTAATTATTGTGAATAAATTAACAAATGAATGAAGAAACGAGCAAAGAAACATTATCTAAAGATGCATACCATAATTATTATAAACATATAATAATGTAATAATTTCTTTTATAATGTAGGGCGGATGATGATATAAATGATGTAGCAGCTATGGGTGGTGTTAATCTTGCAGAGGAATCTCAAAGAATACTCGGTTCTACAGAATTTGTTGGTACCCAGATACGATCTTGTAAAGATGAAGTATTTTTGCACATGACACCATTACAACAAAGAATTAAACAAATTGGTAATTTCGTTTTTCTTTTTACTATTTTAAATGGATATATGAATAATATGTGAGTTAATGCTAACAATATATTATTTTAGCATCCAGTCATGGATTGGAAGAACCTAACCAAGAAGTAGCAGCGTTAATCTCGCACGCTGTTCAAGAAAGGTTAAAGAATTTAGTAGAAAAGTTAGCAGTCATCACAGAACATAGGATAGATCTCATAAAGGTAAGATTTGAGAGAAATATATTATCTATTTTAAATCTTTCTATTTCCATTTGTTTATATAAATATGAATTATGTCAATACTAATTGAAATTGTTTTCTTCGTATAAATTAGTAGATGTTTGTTTCATTTCTATAATATTTTATTTGGTTATTTACACACAGGTTGATCCGAGATATGAAGTAACACAAGATGTAAGAGCGCAATTAAAATTTTTGGAAGATTTAGATAGAGTCGAACGTAGAAAGCACGAAGAACAAGAACGAGAAATGCTTTTACGTGCTGCAAAGAGTCGTGCAAAAACAGAAGATCCCGAGCAAGCGAAATTGAAAGCTAAGGCCAAAGAGGTAATGTATAAATATCTATAAGTTTGCATTGGATTTGTACGATAACTATATATAAATCCTATTATCTTTCCAATTACAATTTATTTAAGATGAATAAAACATTTTAGATGCAACGTGCAGAAATGGAAGAATTAAGGCAGAGGGAAGCAAATTTAACAGCTTTGCAAGCAATTGGCCCTCGTAAGAAGCCTAAACTCGATGTAGCAGGATCGACCAACAGCACTCCTGGCGCAAATGCATCAGTAAGCGGATTAAATAGGCAAATGCCAATGAGACCACGTTTGAAGAGAGTGAACTTCAGAGATTTAGTGTTTCTTCTCGAACAAGAGAAAGAAACGTGTAGAAGCACAACACTATATAAATCATACTTGAAGTGATGCACTGTGAAGGGCAGGAACTTTAGTGACCCGCCCGAAATCTGGCGCTCTATCTGCATGGTCTTGTATGAGCTGGCCTCGATGGATCGTGCGACGTTATTCTACGTTGCAATGTATAGTAAGTTATTGCAAATTGCATATTACTGCAATGAAACTTATTGGGAATTGGCTTGGGATTCTGCGTACATTCAAGGTAAAATTGTTTCCACCATGTCGATACTAAGCTTCCCTACTGTAAATGACTGAACATTTTGTAACTGTAGTATACGTTTTTTAAGTGTAACATAATAGATCGTTCTTTATTTTTCAACACAAAATCGCATCGATGAAAGGAGTAATGTGTATGAGCACATGTCTCGTGATTAGTCTCTATATAGTCCTTTCGTGACGAGAGAGGGAGAGAGAGAGAGAGAATGCTGTGTGTGTGTGGCCATATAGGAATATTGTTATATGATGAATGTATGAATACGTTAAGTGAATGAGTGTACATTGTCACTACGTATAGGCTCGCTGCATTGTAATACTTGACCTATACTTTTGGACACTGTAGCGCTAGTGTAAAATAAGCAGGTTTTGTTATAATAGTAAATCGTATTTTTGCAAACTGTAATGTAATAATAATACCGCGAGCACACTGTCCAAAAAGTATGGAATAATTTGTACAATATCTTACACATAATTACTAAATAGTGATAATTTCAATGTTGGTACAACAGAATATAGCTACTCTCCACCGGAAGTTGGAATTGTTATCAGTATATTATGTTGTATATTGCAATCAACATTTTCAGTGTTTATAAAAAAAATTAGCTGTTACGTTTTTTATTAAAGAAATATTTACAAAACTAAGAATAACCAATATTTTTTTGATTGATGTTAATTTAATTATTTATATTTCCTTCTCGGAATTTTGGTGCGGATTCTGCTAATACTGATGAACTTTTGCAGAAATACTTTGCATAATCAATTAAAACAAATTCAAAGCGAGTACCTGATTTACATGTAAAAAAGTAGCCACAAATGTACGTGGGTGCCTGAGATCATAGAGAACAATGCTTAAAACATCTATTTTCATTAATTCTTTATGTCGGTTTATATTATATCATTTATATGTCCAGTATTTTCTTTCGTGGTCGGGAATATTACATATGAGTTATGATAAATAATGTTTTATACATATAAAACATTATGATTAATCTTTATAGCTTACATTATATCGTTTATAACATAACATGAAATTATTTGTGCAATATAAGCACATTTTTAGTAGATGTTTTTTTCTCATATCAAATGTGTTTTACAGCTCTCATATTAATCTCTCTTTCATACTTTGATAATATTGCACTTATTAAAATATTTTACTTCATGTTACTTTAACAATCAATTTTTGATATAACATTTTATGTCATTATTAATTACAGTAAAAAGAAATTCACGTACTTTCGAGTACTGCCAATTTTTGAAATGCCTATTACGAAGTAGCAGTATATGTCGCCTTTATTACTAATCCACACTTAAGTGTTGATTAGATTATTTGGCACAGAATGTGTCTTGTTATGGAATATTTTTACGTATTCTATGTTTAATGCCGAGTAATTTACATCAACATTTAATATTTGTTACTTCAGCAATTTCTGTGCTTCCAACTTGAACAAAGAAGCATAATAAAATAATTCTATTATAATATATTCCGACGTATGATGACGTCTTTTAGCTTTCAGATATCAATAATCAGAATGAAGAATGGACGTGTGTAATAATTGTTAGTCACTATTACATGCGATAATTGCTTCAATTGGTCGACGGTTTCACGTAAAAAAGACTGAACGAATATGATGCGTAGGGAGAATATGTTTGGACATATGAATGTATTATAGCACAAAATTTATGTAATTGGGAAAATGATATCGTTATATAGAATTTCATACGTCTGAAGCGTTAATATGGGAGGGATAATTGGAGGCGACATAATTTACGTACGTATATGTATATATAAGTACTTCAATTTATTATTTTTTCTGTCATTGCAATTAATTTGATTATTTTTGAAAGAGTTATTGCGATTGAGAAGCATTTACACATGCTAAAATTTGAACTAAAAATAATCTGACCTATCTAATATCCAAACGATCTGTCGTGACAGAAATAATGGCAATGTGTATATCTTGTGTAAATAAGTCGTTTTTAATAACTGCATACTTTATTTGGGAAGCGTTCGAAACCATCATTATGTACCAATTTTTGCTGGGCACATCGCGTATAAAAATCCTCACTTAGCTGTATTGTTCCTCTTTGCAATTATTATACCGTTTTTTACGAACTCGAAGTAAAACGTAAAACGTGCATAAATCATAACGTTCTCTTTACTGCCAGTAGGTGGAATATTAATAATATATATATATATCTATAAATAGAGAAGAATATAAAAAAATAACAGTATACATTACAATTTTGGTACATTATGATATTTTTATAAATTGTACTGGGTAAGCAGTAAGCGTGAGATAATAAAATATAAAAACAAATCTCGTCGAAATGCAAACTACATTTCTTCATTTTCTAGTGAGATATTATCTTTAGTTCCATAATGTATTAAAGTAACCATTAAGACCCAGTTCCACAATCTCTGGGCCTAAGAATAGAATTTTCCTTTTTATATTTTTTATATTGTAGAAATATTTTTGTTGAATATTTTTTGGAACGAGCCTAACGATAAAAATAACTGATCACTGTAAGATTTTAGTCTAAGTCTTAACTATATCTAATTTTTATCAAATAAATATTTAATTTTTTTTAATTTAATTTTTTAAATATTTTGTAGTTTTTTCAGTGATACATAGCTATGCACGATTTTGGATTTTGCTCATGATATTGGCACATGTCTGGCTTATATATTCATAATCT
>NJRP01000003.1:2604083-2619127 GCA_003063835.1 Aphaenogaster floridana
ATTAAATTTATATTTTTTTCAAAATCTGAAAAATTAATCTCTAAAGATTTTGAAAGTAATAATATTTTAATTTTTAAAATCCCTTTTGTTCATTATATTTATGTAATTATTTTTATTTATTATATTTATATAATTAATGCGAGAGGGTAAGTCATGTATTACAATATAGTAATGATGTGTGCATGAATGTGTTTTACTGCGCGACCCAGGCGCACCAAGTTTTGGTATGTCACGTTTGATGTTAAAACTAAACGTTTTATACAATTTAGAATTTGAAGTAGAATCCACGATAGAATAATGCAGTTATATGTATCGCGCAATACTAAAATTATTTTTAAAGTACAATAATTATATTAAATTTTACTGACAATTACCAATTGGCGCTAGTTTTGTTTATATAAAATCTTTTGTACGGGGGTAGGGGAGCATTGGCATGGTGCCGTTTCTTATTTTTTATAAAAAAAAAGGATTTTTTCACGCCTTCCATTGGAAAATCGGTATTCTGACAAATATAATTCCATCTGTTCCCTTAATAACTAGATCTGTTGGTACATTCGTAAATAGAGAGACAACGTCGAAAGGAATAAGATTAAAATCATTCGATATGTCAATTTTAAAAATCTTTTTAGTCAAATTGAAACCATTATAAATGTAACTTTGAGGACGATTCAGGTATTTACAACGGACGAGTTGCTTTGGCAAATGCATTTTCTTTTGATATTGGACGAGATGGCTGAGTGGTTAAGGCGTTGGACTGCTAATCCAATGTGCTCAGCACGCGTTGGTCCGAATCCCATCCTCGTCGTTCGCTTTTTGTTGGCTCGCGATCGTCTCTCCTATCCGAAGATACGCGCGATATAATATTGGTATTAATTGTGCAATTAAATACGCGCAGTTTATAATATGTGTAGATATTTAATCTCAATATTTTATTGATTTAACGTCATATTGAATTAAACACACAATGTGTACAATTCCATCTATTCATCTCTGCACAAATTATGCGAAATAATTAACTGCGAAACAGCAACACATTCGTATATGTGTTTCTTTGAAGAAACGTAAGATAATTCCTGTTTCTCGATGAATAATCTTTTTATTAAGTAATTCAAAAATAAAAAATTTGTAATCTTTTCGTACAAAAAAAAAAATTAGTATTTAGTTAAACAAGCATATGGCTTACGATGATAATGCAAAAATATTGTTAAATACTTTTGACATAATTGATATGAATACTTATGTAATTTATAATTTGCAGAAGATAATGGGAATGTTTGAATGTGTCTTTGAGAAGAGTCATATTCGTAAAAAAAATTGCTTGGGGACGGTCGAATGATACGGTCTTACGTAATATATATCATTATCGATTCGCATGAATGATCTGTTGCGACATAAACCTTTTTATCATAAAGTATGTAAATACAAAATAGAATCGATTATTACGATCGATCATTTCAAACGATTTGAAATAAGAGATGGATAAGTACTCGCGATTGTTATTAAACACAACATTCTCTAGAAATCTTGTTAATAAGGTTTTATAAAGAAAGCTTATTAATTATATGATTATAGATACGTCCTTCTTCAATAGAAATATTTCTATTAATGTAATAATAACAATAATAACGAATTATATAATTTAATGTAATTTAATATCATATCGACAAAAAATGTTACGTCAATTATGCTGCAATTGTATCACAAAAAGGATAAATATTCTAGTACAAAAATGAAACAGCTGCAAGCACAAATAATGGTGTAACACATGATTTATTTGTAACTTTCGCTAGGTTTAATATCAATTGATCATCGAATGATCATGCATTTATGACGAATATTTTATTGTGCCCCCTCCCGGTCACATGATTAATTCTATAAAAAATGTATTTAAAAAAAATAAATAGTAACGATAGGTGTTCAACATAGAATAAATAAATATTGACATTTTTGATCATTGAATAAAATCTTATATCAAATAATAATAAAAATATCCGTCCCGGATAGTAGGAGATCTAGGTTTGTACTCTGGCTGGGATGATATTTTTTGCAATAAATTCCTTGTACGTTTATAACATGCTTACTAGCATCTCAGTAATATTAAATTTGACAATAGATAAATTTGACAATATCGGATTATATTTCTAACTTTGGCATGTAAAAAGACTTTTCAAGATCGAATTGTAATCGGCATGTAATTCGAAGCATAAAGTAGAACATACAAAATGCATAAAAAATTATTATTATGAAATTCCGCTTAATGACCAAAAATGTCAATATTTGTTTATTATTAAATATAGTAATTATTTACTTTAGGGGCGACTTCACCGTTTTCAATGACCTTAACATATGTTGTCAAGGTCATCCTCCTGAGTGACGTTTAGAAGGTTTTAGTCGTTGCTCGTTGTTTATTAAAAAGTTATTAACAAATAAAGTTGACAATATAAACGTGTGTTTAACTCCATACTTTGTACTTTACCTAGCGTTAATACTATATTATTCGCATATTTGCACATTTAAGTAAATGCTTGGTGAGTTTATCATATACTAAAGTAATATATCTTGAGAAAATTAGCAAAGACCCTTACGCAAGATTTGTATTCTATCGAAATATTGCTCAAATCTTCCACCTTACTAAATCGGTGAGGTCGCCCCTAAAGTAAATAATTACCGAAACGTTTAAAACGGATTTTAGTTTTTTGGGGATATAAATTAGCAGATCTATATTTCGATGATTGCTTAATGCATCAATGAATTTTATGCTGATTTATTGATAGTAGTAATTAGTTTTTGATATTTAAGATCATGCTTATTATTGCATGGTTAAATAAAGAAAGAGATGCTCTTAGAAAAGGAGGCATCACATTATTTTCAATTTTTTATTATTAGCTTATTATTTGACTGTGGAAAGAGAGAGAAAACATAAAAATTGAAACAATTTTTAAATAATTTAATTCAGAGATTCTTGATGTGTTAAGTAAACATTTCGCGTTTCTATATCGACATTTCAAAATTTTATCTCTTCGGACATTTCTTATTCGGTGTAATAGAGATAATTGCATTATAAGTAAGAATTAAGAAATTCCATTGTGTTGTGTGAATCCTGTCGTCTTATAACAATTTTTTTTTGTCCGACTAATAATTTTATTGTGCGGAGCAAAATTCTTTCGCTTCGGGCGCGACGCAATATCCATAGCAATCGAGAATTGATTGCGAATGACAATAATTTTGCAGTCTGTACTTTTACTCGTTTCTCGAATAGAAAATTTATTGTCTATATTGTAGAGAAAAAATCTCGACCGTGCGGTTAACAATATTGCTACGTTCAGTCTCTTAAAAAATAAGTAGTAATAATTAAACTATTCATAAAATATGAACCACGGCTGTCAAAAATAAGAATAATATATATTTTATTAGTTTTACCTTGGATGTTAAGGAATATGCGTATGAAACAATGAGATCTCTACGTTTTCCTGAAACGTAAAATAAATATTTTATTAAATCAGTTGTAATGATACTTATAAGATTTCTCTTTGCAGTGTTACAGTTCGCTCTTTAACTCTTAATAATCAAAATGTCGTTTAAAGAGCATCAGTGCTTATCTCGAGAAGACTTAATATTTTTTTCTGCTGCTTTCTTCTCATCTTCATAGTGGGTTATAGTTTGATTATCTTGAAGACTTTAATTTAACTGACTTTCGATATGATTGACATGTGTTGTTTCGTTGTTTTTGACTCTTCCTTATATTATATATAATTTTAAGCAGAATATGTATATTCGTGTGTTTATGCTACATTTATATATAAGTGTATTTAGATCTATATGTGTATGTATATACACGTTTATTCGCGGTATTTACAGTAATTAGTATGGCGTTTAAATACATATAGGTACACTTTATTAAATAATAACAATGTTAAAAATCGGTGCATCTAATATTTTCAAACGCAAATCGCAGATCGTAACACGACGAATGGACAACGATGTTTACAGTTGCCCGCACCATTCCTAATAGCGTTAAAAGCGTGCAGAAGACAGTACGACATATTGTTGATTCACTTTTTCAAGCTGCGTAATGGCTATATTTCTTGTTTCTGTGACACGTACATTTTTACAATGAATGAAAAAAGACATGGAATAATGTATATACGATTAATATTGTGGTTTAGGCTTTGCTGTGGATCACATGATACATCGTTGCCATTATTAGGCTCGCTGTTGGCGTGCCATTACTTTTTAGATGTGACTCAATGTGTGATCGTCATTATCACAAAATATATCGAGTCAAATAATCTATATACTTAACTATTTATATATTTAATTATACTTACTTTAAAAATATCCACAATAATTTATGTAATATCTTCTCACGATCAACAACGATCCGTTTAAGTCACATCTAAGCGCGAATGGTCACCGTAATGTCAGTTTTCGCAACTGCAGATAAATGCCGCATACTTTAACGATTTTTAAAAAACAGCCTGTTATAATTATAAAAATTTTATAAATTTATTAAACTTATTCCAATATAATATATATATATTATCATGCATATAGTTGTTATATATGTAATAATTGCATAAAATATACATTTATAGTAATTATATATAATTACACTATATATTATATATAATTACTATATCATATATATATTATAAAATATAGTAACTATATATACATATAATATATATATTTCTTTAACAAATGTACTATGTGTTTGTGATGTTCCAAAATATACCAATGGTTTTAATTGTCCTCAAATTTGTTATTAAAAATC
This sequence comes from Aphaenogaster floridana, assembly GCA_003063835.1. NCBI lineage: Eukaryota > Metazoa > Arthropoda > Insecta > Hymenoptera > Formicidae > Aphaenogaster > Aphaenogaster floridana. The sequence goes on from NJRP01000003.1 coordinate 2,608,858, forward strand.
TATTTTTAAAATTTTTCGTAGATTTTATTAAATTTATTACTACAAATTTATTAATATAGTCAGAGCATAACGGATTTTGAATTTGCGTATTAATGATTTTATGATTAAAATGAGATCTCAATTAAATATCTTCAATGTCAGCCATCTCAGATTATAACGTCAGAAATACATGCAGATAATCCTGGTAACTTACGTGCGCATACAAATGAGACCGTTGCTGTTTATATTAATCGTCGATAAAGTTGACTCGTAAAGCGAACATAAATTGATGTAAATTGCAAAACTTATTCGCACTCTCTTATTCACTTATTCACTTCTTCAAGATATCTGACGCAAGTGTGTCGAGAGACTTTAACGCACGTTACGAGATCTTCATATTGCTAAAAGTATTTCGGCATCAAACTGCGGTTGCGACTGCCAGCCTCCTATCCTTGTACCGAGATGCCCCGTTTTGTTTTGTCAGAATAACCAAATTATCCGCGATGCAGTCTTGAGGTGTTCTCCTGGACAGTTGCACTCATTCTAAGTCGTAGTCACGCTGCAGGCAACGAATCGACTTGGAGATCGTTTTGCGCTGATGCGCCGTGCTCCGTCAAGTGTTGACGGCCTGCCTGACGAACAGGTACTCCGAGAACTGTTGGCCCTCGACGCCGCCGCCGTTGCTCGCGACCACCCGGAAGCCGGCGTTCAGCAGTCTGGTGATCGCCTGAACGGAGTTCAACTTGCAGTAGCCGTTCAGTGGGAACCGGATGACGTGACGGGCGTCCTGCTGGTGCCAGGCAACGCCGGATCGCGCATCGATCACCGCCTGCGTCGTTTCCGGAAACACCTCGTCCAGCAGTGCCCGTCCTCCCGACAGCATCACCCGCTCGCCCAGATCCGGGCTCACGTGTAATGCCACGCACTCGTAGCTGCAGTTGCTGTCGTTGCCGCGCATCTTCTCGGAATCGCGATTGCAAGGCGCGGTAGTGCAGGCGGTACCGCGACCGCCGAGCTGACCGGAGGGCGGGGGACTCGGCGAGGTTGTGGTCATTGTCGTTGTCGAACCGTTCTTTATGCGCTCCTTCTTCATCTGCTCCAGTTGCCTGCACATGGCTGAAAGAGAAAAAGGTGTGTTACGTTCGAGGAGAATATTCTTACATGTGAAGACGAGAATAATCTTATTTTAACGATGGGTCCATTGATTGCGAGCCTGTAATGATGTTCTATCGACAACTAGGTCGTGGAAGCTCGTGAAGTTTCGTCTCTATTGACAGTACTGCAATTTCATTTTGATCATAAATAGATTTGATAAATTATAAAAGCGTTTGAGAAAATTTTGCACGTAAAATTTGATTTTTATTGAAACGAAATATATATATATATATATATATAGACTGATTAGTGTCCCTAGGGAATAATTTTCATTGCTTTATTTCTGTCCTTTTGTAGCACTCTCAGCATTCTGTATTACTCCCGTATCAAGAAACCGTAAACAACTACCTCAGAGTTCGTTATTACTATTCCATTATAGCTGAGCATTGCACATAGGCAGTTTGGAAGTCGGTCAAGAGAATTAGAAGAGAAATGATACATCGTTATATCACGATTTATATTATATAGTAACGAAAGGCACGCTTCAAAGCGGTCATCGTTTTATTACGCGACTAGTATGAAATCCTGCTTCCATATCGTTCTCACATAAACAGTTCAATTACAGGGCATTAAAATTAAAAAAGAACGCAAGAAATGAAGTTAAAGTAATTTACGCGCAATATCGAAGTATCGTGCTTCCTCTAGCAGCAAATCTAGGTCGGCAAAGTTGTCGGGTATCAGCAGCCGGGAATTTCGCATAAAATTCAATATGTGCCGGAACATGCCGCCGTCTCTATCGATGAAGTAGTGTTGTTTTAGCGAGTCCAGAACGATGGGGATGCTGCCGTTAAACAATTTCGCTAGCCTGGATTCCGGATATCTGAAAAAAAATCGCAAGTTTCTTTTTTTAAACAAGATTGTCATATGTGAAAGTTGCAACTTTTATAATTTATGAGCATTAATCATTGACTGTCTGAAAGTGCGTGTGAGAAAATACTCGAGAAAGTGTTATTGCGTCTGATTCATGAGATTTCAACTTCGATATGACTGATGCATACGTAATCATAATTGACGTTATTTATAAAAATGGAATTATCGGTATTCAAAATTAAGAATTTGATGTACACGGATTGCATATTTAATATAATGACGTGGAAATTACACTTTCTATCAACAGTTAACTAAATGTGGGCAGGTGCTGACACTTTGGTCACCTGCCGAAACCGCTTCAGGTAGCTATGTGTTGTTTTCGCGATTGATGGTTACGTACAAGCAGCTGTTCATTTAATAAATTCCGATTTAACGTACTGACTGAATTAAGTTTAAGTAGTGAGTTATAGTTATTACTAAAGCTTGAGAAGTGAATCATGATAATATTGTTCTATAAATAAAAAATTATTTCGGTATATATCTTATAGGTAATCCATTCATAACAATTTATTTTCTCATATAACGCTTCCAGGAAATACTAATAAATATTAAAACATCTAGAAATCTGGGATATTAGGATATTCGAAAAATATGATGTAGGACAAAAATGATATTTCCAATCAGAAAGAAATTCAACCATTAATAAAATCCATTAGCCGATCACTTATCGGAAGGATTCAATTTAATTCAATTTAATTAAAAAATTGTTCATTATTGAAAGAAAGCAACGAGATAGAAAAGAAATGTAGAGAAGGATTGTATCGGAAATTGTCACGCGTGAATGAGGACAGAACGGTAGAATCGCAAAGACTTAGCATAAGATATGCGCATGAAATCTACTTTAGCAGATATGCAGATGCACGCGTGTGTGTATATGTGTCTCGTAGCCGTAAGTCCATGCACCGTATGTATCACTTTTTCCGGCTTCTTTAGAAAGTGCCCGTGACATTTTCGAGCGCGTTTCACAACATGTTTGCGAATGCAGCATCGTTCAAAGTAGGCTGCAGCTAATCTTCTTATTACATATCTTTTCGCTACCGTTGCCGTTACGATACCCCTTCCGTGCTTTGTAATTACGTCTCGAGGATAATAAGAATAATGTAACGTTTCGTTACGCATTTAATCTCGCTATAAATTAAAGCAACGAAATTATAGAAAAGAGGAGCTGGCAAGGGAGGATTATAATTCTTATCTTTTTATATAGCGAGATAAATTTAATTAAGTGTCTGATGGTATTCTTTTAGCCACGATATGGAAATTCACATTGTGCGTTTCCGAGGAAAAATACTTTGCACTATATTTCTGATCTGCTTATTTGCAGTTTTCTTAAACAAACATTTTATAATTTAGTTCTCATATCAACTTTATAATGAGAAATTGTGTTTGTCTCTCTCTCAAATATTTCACGATATTATTTTACTTCATTAATATTATATTTCTGAATGTAATTTTTGACGTTCATTATTTTAACATCAACACAATAAAGAACGATAAATTTCTTATTTCTTCGGTAATATTTCAAATTAATTTTACGTTAAAACTTAAAAGGTAAAACTTTTGATACATACGTAGAAGAGATTAATGATATAAAAATTCGAAAATTCGTGGGTTGTCCAACATCCTGTTGTCTGTAGCGAAGGGTTAATAATGCCACGACCTCGTCGAATCACACTTATGAAACCCGTGTCAATCAGCTTCACGCACGCGTTTGCTCGCATGTGCTCACGGACGTGCCGTGAGCGGTGTCGTGTTCTGCATGCACCGCCGAAGGTCGTCGTAATTTAGCACATAATAGACGAATGCTCTAGGAAAAGGACGGGGTGAAAGAACAGAAACGGGGGAACGTAATAGGGAAAGGGATGGATGTGGGAGAAGGCACGGTTGACTGAGGACCGCGATGCGACGAGAGAGGGAGAATCGGCTCTCCTCCCCGTGTATCTCGTCGTTGTGCGTTATGGCACAACGAGGGGGAAATACCGAGGTAGGTACCTGGTACCCCCTCAGGCCGGTTCCCATACCTTCCACAGCGATAACATATAATAACGACGGCCTCATGGAGCCTGTGGGCGATCTGACTTTAGCGAGGAAGAGAGAAGAGAAGACACCGCGGGGTAGATACGAAGGTGTATACATGTATACAGATATGGAGAGAGAGGTTCTCTCTCTCTCTCTCTCTCTCTCTCTCTCTCTCTCTCTCTCACTTCATCTGATTCTCTCTTTTCATCCTTCGCCCTTTTTCTTCCTCTTTCTTCCTCGTGGTCTCGCTTTCTATCGACTTCCCACTGATACTTTGGCCTAAGAGGATAGAGAGAGAGAGAGAATCGCTGTCAGAACGGGAAAATGAAAATCGCTGGATTTTACCTCAAAGCGTGCGCGAAATTTTATACGGTATAGTTAATTTTCTATAGAATATCGAAGCGAGTTATTGTAAGGGAAACTTCACTCTTCCTCGGTGAACAAACCCCTTCTCTTTCTTCGCCGCAATTGCCGCGGGTAAATTAAAATTCACACTGTAATTTCGGTCAGTGAAGACGTGAAAATGGTATACTTTCTATTTAAATGAATATCACGTTGCATCTTTTTTCTTTCATCTCCTTATGCAAGATACAATTTCCAAACATTTTTTTATATTAGATTGAAGAGTTTAGTGCAATAATAAATTTTCTAGGAAATTTAAAAAATATCGAGACAATTAAAAATCTAAATTTAAAATCTTCTTTCTAGAATTGATTTTATTTTTGATTCTCTAAATTCTTACGTTTTATGTTTTATTTTCTGAACAAAGATGTAACAAATTCATAAAAATGGAAACGGACGGAAAGAACTCGTTTACCTCGCGTTAAGAAACAGAAAACAAAAGAGAAAGTGATACCGTCAAAAGAAGCGAGAAGGATATATGTGCGCTCGTAGGCCAAGGGCCATCGGTGTTTGTGGAGGTCGAGACGACTGAAGAGGGGTGATAGCGGGGGAGGAAACGGTACCGGGGGCGGAGGACGAGCACCGTGATTACCCGCGGCGATTTCTTGGGCCCACCGACCAACCGAGGTCCGATCCCGGGTCAGATCCGTTCGCTATGGGAAAACGCTAAACGATCGGCTCACATCACTCAGATTCCGCTCTGCTTTCGATATATACAGGATGTGTTCGAAGTCGCGTGCATTCTATTAGTTACAGATTCCTCGACGAATTTCGGACTGACTTTTCCTCGAACATTCGTCGCGTGATTTAGTTTTAGTCTCATTAAACCGTAGCAAATTAATAAAGTTGCAGAAAAATAACAAGAACCTATTTCCTGATAAATATCTAATAAGATTTAGGTTTCATCTTAACGAAATTTTAATGCGTGACAAATTTATATATGAAGATGTTTAATTAACAATTAAGAATTTCATATTACAAATGCCTTTATAAAACGTTTATTCTTGTTTTTTCGCGTAATCGCCTGAGTTTTTTGATGACTAAAAAAATTGTTGGATAGGTGCGTTTTCACCGGTCCGAAATTTTGCGCAATAAATCGCATTTTATGGACGAAAATAAGGATAAGCGAATACGCTCATGTGTAACTGACGCATATGCGAACATATGTGTGAGCTCGAGAACGAGACACGTCCGCCGAGACATTCCGTTATATCCCGCTAAATTGCACGTGTCGGACTAGAGGGCGAGGAAATGACGACTTGGTACTTCACCATGGGATACCCTCGAGGCCCTGTGCAGCCTTCTCGACCGGCAGGATGATCGACGATGTTTTAGGGATTATGTGATACCGGAAGCGTGGACTAATGATCGGCTATTACGTCATTCCTGTAAACGCTTGGTAGAAAATGTCGATACGGAACGATTAATCTTTCACAAGGCACGTGGAGTCTCACGATAGTCTGTCTTCCGTCCATATTATTAATAGCATTACAAGAATTGTACATAACGATATGAAAAAATATCTATCACGAATTTCTTGATTGTAATGCAACTATTGTAAAAAACATTTTATTCAGAAATCACAAGTTGCTATGTAAGTTTAGATAATAATGTCTATCTCTGTATCGTAGTCAAATCTCTGTTTCGTAATATTAAAAGTCGCTTGGAAAGATTGTAATGCTGGGAATAGAATCTTATTGATCATTTATTAATATTAAATTATGCAGGAAATAAATAATTATATCTTGATAAACGTGTTTTGTTAATGATTTTGGCTGCTCTAAAACGCTGAGATGACTACTCTAAAACGTAATTAATTAAGATGATTTAATTAAAACAATTAATAAGCCGCAAAGTATTAATGTAAGAAAACGTAAGTAATCACACTATAGAACCAAATTAGGTTAATAAAATTTTAAGCGCGTGCAATATACAGTGCAAACATCGTTCTTTTTGCTTTTGTGGATTAAATCACCACACACATTTTTCATTAAGTAAAAACGAGTTGTATTAGGTAAATATCACATTTTCGATATACAAAGCTGCGGGTTATCGCATAAACAGACATTTACTAATTAACATCGTGCTAGGCTCGGTGAGTTGTTACAGGATAATAAACGTTTGGTGTTATTTTGAAATTGCCGATTATACACCGACGATTGAACTAAATTAATCAGCGGCATGAATTTATTATTCGTGCGCATTATATTGACCTGTTTACTTCATCCATGACGTCGTATAAACGAGGCACCTAAATATGCGCGGTCTAATACAAACTGTTCTATCCGCCGCGTTTATTAATGCAAATGAATTGCGAATATTTAATCACTTATACCACGTTTCGAAGTATATATTCTACTTCGAAGTATATATTATACTTAACTAATATTCTACATCTTCTAATTAACTGGAATTTTTTTCTTTTGGTGATAGAGAGTCAAAATCCACCTTTACCTTGGGAAATCGTTAGTTTCTTTTGTTTGTGATAACAATAAAAGGTTCCTGTCTTTATCTAAGAACGTTGAATGTAATCTTATTGCGCTAGCAAAATTCTAAGACTAAAATCAAATCACGGTTTTGGTACCTGGTATTAGTGCTTTATGTTTAAATAATTAGTCACATATTACAGATTACACATTACTTTTGTGACGTATATTCGTTAACATTTCTTAAGTTTGTTCAACTATTTCGAGTTTCCTCGGAATTACCAGTGTATCTACTACACTCCATGACAAAATTATAAAACCATTCCCAATTTTAGGTTTCTTGCCATATTAACAAAATTTTCAAGTAAAACTAATAATACAATGTGTTCCCAAAAGTCTTTATGCACAACGTTTTATTTTTTATAAATAAAATTGGTTGATAAATAGGATTTAGAACGATTATGGGAGTAAAATTAGTTTTGGCTGTGACAAAATTATAAAATCACTTTAGAAAATAATATTTATTAACAACAACAAGAATATAAAACATAATTAATAATTAATTTGAGCACCATTTTTATTAATTAATTAAAAAATTCTATTTTTCATAGACTTTAATAATTTATTAAGAGTTCTCTTGGTCTATTTTTTGCCATTCATTCATGAGTGCTGTTTTAAGCTGCTGAACAGTCTCATATTGTTTGCTATTAACGTAAATGCACCGTACTAAATAAATAAATCCCAAACATTTTCCATTGGATTGCAATCCGGTGATCGCGCTGGTCAATCCAAAACATTGATTTGGTGCCGATTAAATCAAGTTTTAATGATGTTGCTCCTGTGTATTGGTGCATTGTCTTGTTGATAATTGATAAATCAAAGAAATACGACGAAATCGCTTCAGAAATGGCAATAAATTGCCCTTTAATACTTTAATATAGGTATTCGGCTCTGTCTATCTTTGATGATACAAATTCAAGATTTAATCTCCCGAGCACTGAAAATGCACCTCATTGGATTGCAATCCAATGGAAAACGTTTGGGCTTTATTATACATATATATATATATATATATATATAGTATGGCACGTTTACGCTAATGGCAAACAATATGAGACTGTCCAGCACTCATGAATAAATGGCAAAAAATAGACCCAGAGGACTCTTAATAAATTACTAAAATCTGTAAAAAATAGAATTTTTTAATTAATTAATAAAAATGGTGCTCAAATTAATTATTAATTATGTTTTATATTCTTGTTGTTGTTAATAAATATTATTTTCTAAAGTGGTTTTATAAATTTGTCACAGTGCCAAAACTAATTTTACTCCCATAATCGTTTTAAATCCTATTTATCAATCGATTTTATTTATAAAAAATAAAACGTTGTGCATAAAGACTTTTGGGAACACATTGTATTATTAGTTTTACTTGAAAATTTTGTTAATATGGCAAGAAACCTAAAATTGGGATTGGTTTTATAATTTTGTCACGGAGTGTATTACTTCAGCTCGAGGACGTATCTCCCGGCAATCGTTTCGCATCGTACTTATTATTGTTATCTTCTTGTCACATGCTTCTGGAGCACATCGTTAGCCGGCCAGCGTATAAATATCGGCACGAACCTCGGCGCTAGAAATGATTATCCTAAGTGTGAACTACGTCAATGTCGTTAAGCGACAGCGATGATTTAACTGCTGTAAATCAGTTGCACGAGTAATACCACGGTGAAATATACGGTTTCTCTTGTGAAATGATTTTAATATCGTTTTAATGCGGGGGAAAGCTCCGATCGATGCGCTTATTCCACCATGAGATAATTAAATGCATGCTAATGTGTAAGCAATGTGACGCAATGATTGTCAAACGCGGACGAAATTTCGTAATGTAAAGGTTGCAAATCTGCTTTGTCAAATGTAGTCTGTGCATGACTTCTGTGATGCTGGCGATATTTCATTATCGATATACAAAGCAAATAAGTGGAAACACTTGTGTGTCATTTCGTTAATTAAATCTGTGTGATTCAACGAAAAGAATTCGTGGCCACTCCCTTACGAAAAAATACACTGAATCATACGTTGACGGTCCGAAATAACCATTAAATTGAGTGTAAACCTTCATGAAACACTCAAATTTGAGTGTTTACACTCGATTTGATGGTTATTTCAGATCGTCAACGTATGATTGAGTGTATTTTTTCATAAGGGCTAGCATGAGAAGTCAGATTCAGAAAGCCGACTTTAAATAGAAAGAAATTAGAACAAATTGAGAAAGTCAACGGCCAAAGACGAGCAATTAAGATGGTAAAACCAATAATAAATAATTTATTCTCTAAATAATTTTTAGAAATAAGAACAATTTAAAATTGATCCTTGAAAATTGATGCAAGAAACACACGTCGAGTGATACCATTGTTACCGTGTCGGTACGAATTTATCTGTGTGATTTTCTCATTTGCGACGCACGATGCACGAGCACTATCAGCCGATACTTTCGACAAAGCAATAAGGTCACGTCGTGTAATGAGGGAGGAAGATGCAATAAAGCGTGACGATGGAGATGCCAGAGCGGGACGGGCAAGCCGTCGATTTTACGTGATATTCATTTTGCACTTTGGCTGGTTGCTCGATACGCCGGCGACACTTATCCTGTCGACGTTTTCACAGATTAAATCACGGGTGTGTTCGCGATGCGCACCGTAACGGTTCATAGAAAACGGACCTGCGCTCCACTAACTCGACTAACGATAATCCATGTATCGCGTGTAAATTTGTCTATCGCGTGCTGTGTTAGTTTAGTTGCCTACCGATCTGACGATATTTGGACTGTTTCATTGCAGGGTAGGTGCGTCAATAAAATAATCCGTCATTGTTAAATAAATTGCATTGAATTGATTATATATGATGACGAAATTAATATAGTTTACATTTTTCGCTACTCATAAATTATTATAATGCTAGTCTTTGCTTTGAAATTCTTTTTCATTATTACTTTTTGAAGATAAAATGAAATTAATAGCGTTTGTTAATATAAATCTTATTTGAACATCTAAAAAAAAACAATTAATACGAAATTCTTAAATTAAATTAAAAAAATTTTTTAAACAACAAAATATTATATTATATAAAACAACAGAGATGTTAATTTTAATTCGACCTGACTGGCCAGATGTATTATAAAAGCAGAAAGGCATTACGTTTCGACCATGGGATTTGGTCCTTTTCAAGTGCTATACATCAAATAGTGTGGTTACATAAGTTTATGACAATTACCCAAAAAAGTCATAGATACTTATGAGTCCAAAAATTATAAAACGAAAAATTATAAGTATAAATGCCATAGGTATATTTATTAAATATACCTCGATGTGAACAGACGATAGTTAGCCTCTATGGCATTTATACTTATAATTTTTCGTTTT